>VXBP01000837.1:621674-892536 GCA_013400115.1 Rhinopomastus cyanomelas | reverse complement strand
TGGGCGGGGGGGCTCGGAGCCTCTGCCAGCGCCGGGAGCCGGCGGCAGCCGGGCCGTGTTGCTGGGGAGAAGGGTCTGATGAAATGGTTTATATTAAGCAACATGACCTCATCGCTTTCCCCGCGCACCGGGAGCCGAGTCCCCGCCGGGCGGGGGACGCGAATGCGGAGAAGGAAGCGCTGGATACGGGAAAGGAGATGTTGCGGGGGTCCACGGGCTGCTCCAGCCTCGCCGATCAGCAGGGCTCTGCTCCCCCGGGGATGACGTGGGGCACGGTGTACCCCACACACTCCCTTCTCCCCACCTTGCGGGAATCCCTGCGGCAGCCCGGGGAAGGCAGGAGCGGTGAGGTGCCTTGTCCCACGGCACAGACTCCTCTGCTCATCTCGGAGAAGCTGGAGGCATCTGGACAGGAAACTCCGAGGCCCCGCTGCAGCCCCACTGATTTAGCTGGAGCCTTGGCTCGAGCTCTGAGCAGCTACTGGGTCCGGCTGGGTTTTCATCTCTCAGCAGGGCAGGGAAGTGTCATCGTGGTTCTGGAACCATTTGACAGCCCTGAAAAAACCCAACAGCCCTGGGAGACTTGATGCGCTCCCAAGCACCCACCCTCTCCTCTAGGCCCTTAATAAGCTTTTTTATTTGGCAGCTCAAGAGGTTGCCCTGTGGTCCTGGTGTCACCAGGACTGGGCAAAGCTGGAGCTTCCCGAGGCTGGTTGGACAAGACAGGACATGTCACTCATTTGCTAGTTCTCAGCTGTAATGGCTGATGCACAGCCATATGGGAGGGATGCCCTGCAAATGGAATGAGGATGGTGTTTCTGCTAGAGCCCACCCTTGGCAACCTGCTCCCTCTCACCACAGCCTCCTGCAGACCAGAGACCCAACTGTGCTTCTGCAGTGCCTTACTGGAGCCCAAAACTGGCTTTGGAAGTAGACAGGAGCATCTCTGCTTTGGCCACTGTAGGAGGCTCTTTCATTGCACACCAAAGTGTGGTCAAACATCCCTGTAAAAAATGTGGGTTTGCATGCCCCATGCAGGAGATGGCAGAGGTGGAGCTCATGTTTCTCTTCCTGCCATGCTCTTCTCCCTCCAGGACCCCATCTCTGCTAGCAGCCTGTTTGCAAAAGCCAAGCTCCGTCTTGGGAAATGGGAAGAAATTGAAGCTGCAGCTGGAACTGAACCTCATCTCAGCTGAAGGGAAAAATGGGTTCCCACCAGGGGTTTCAGCTTCCCTGCAAATATCCAAATCACACTGGTGTCTGGCAGTGGTGGCAGGGAAACTGCTAGAGAGCATGACAGCAAGGATCAGGGGCTGGGAAAGTTTGGGCATTGGTTTTCTGATCCCCAAATCTTAACGTATCGGAGAAAACAGGGTGTTTTCTACCCTGAGGGGCATCTGAGCATTTGGTGGAGAGGAGGAGATTTCTCCCAGGACAAGGATCCATGCAGGTCAGAGCAGTCCTGGCTGTCCCAGGGAGCCTGCAGTCATCGTGTTCCAGGGGCCAGACAGCACAGGCACCCTTCTGAGTTGGGCTGATCTATCCCTTTACTCCTTTTGGAGCCCTTATCTGTGGGGACATAGCCTGAGGGGGCAACCCTCAAGCCAGACATAGCCCAGGCTGCCGGTTGAATGTTTCCCATCCTTGTGAGGCTGTGGCAGTGCTGGGCACAGCAGACTTGGATGCTGTAGAGCCTGGGCTGAGACTGCGCCCAGCCTGGCACTGGTGAGGTCCTGCAGGGTGGTGTCATCTGACTGCTGACTGGAGCCTTGAACAAAGCTTGGTATTTCGTGCTGGGTGATGCAAGAAAAATTATTTATAGCTTAAAAAAAAAGGAAAGCAAAGGCAGAGCTCATCGATAGAGTGGTCAGTGAATCAGGTGTCTCCACTGCTGGCTGAGATACCATTGGAGCCAGTGAGTTAAGCACAGACCGAAGGGTGTCTAGGCTTACAAGTAATTTACGCTAAGTGCAGAAGAGAATTAATGAGTTTAGGACATTGGGTGCTCAGGTCAGACTCTTATGCCCCAAGATACCGCTGCACACAGGAGCCAGAGTCATGTGGCAGCACCAAAATGGAACTTACTAAAAATCTGCAGCCCCATGGGGGCCAGGGAGTCTCACCAAAGGGTTGCAGGGGATCAGCCAGCCAGGAGCCCCACCACAGCCACATGGAAACAGTTATGGCAGAAAAAGAACAAAGTTGATCTTTAAATGGCAGCAGCAGGGTGCAGTTCCAGCTACCCCAGTGCTCCTTGCAGTGCCCAGCTTTGGGGCTGCTTCATGGCTTGGAGGCATCTCTGTGCTATACTCTGATCCCAAGGGTTTCCAGCTTCCAAAACACCTGCTGTCCCCTGTTTGTGTTTTAGGGGATGTCTGGAGCACTGGGGATGGGGTAAATCACCTGCAAAGTCCCTGATGTTTGTGGACATAAGGTGCACGTGTCACTCTGGTGCCCAGTGTTGGTGTCTTCTCACTCCAGGCTTCATGAGGGTCCAGCCTGCACTCCACTCCACCTGAGATTGAGCTGGGCAGCTTTCATGTCACAGCTGTTGTAAAACTGGGACCTTCTCTGGCCAGTGGCAGCACAGCCGTGGGTGGACTGGTAGGTGCTGAGGCGCATTAGCTAAGGGACACTTAAGGTTTGGCATGAGGATGGCTGCAGAGTGCTGTGTGCAGTGGCTAAGCAACAATTTTTCCACCACTGAGTAGGGATGGTTTGCATCCTCATCCATCCTCCTTGGTGGAGGATGGGGCACAGGGACCCTGCCGTGCCCCCCACCCCATGAGGTATATTGGGTGCTCATATGGCTCAGACGCAGCTGAAACCCTTCAGGTCAGTGTTGAAGCACTGACACCTCCCACGTTTTGGCAACCCATGCTCTGGGCTTTGAGCTTCAGCTGCAGACATGAATACCGAGACCCTTCCCCAGATACAGCAGCGCTGGGAACAGCTCTGTTGCTGGCAGGACCGGGCAGAAGCTGCCTGCACCTCAGGGTGCCGGGGCGAATCCAGCAGCAGCGTGAGGCGGATTGGAGCCGGTGTCTCCAGGCGAGCTGTGCCTGTGCTGCCATCCTGCGCGCTTTGATCTCGGCCCCGCGCAGAGCAGTCTGCCTGGAGACTCGCTCACGTGCCCCAGAATTAGGTCAGGCCTCAGTGGGGATTAGCGAGCGATGGTGGGCTCTGGGACTTCACTGGGGCGGCTGGGAGCTGCTGCTGGGCAGAATGGGCTGGAATGAAGAGCAACGTGGGGGCCTCTTGTTGCTACCCCCACCACCATGTCGTGGAGTCTCAGGAAGGGAGTGCAGCACCATCCTGATCCCTGGGATGCTGGAGCAGGGCTGCAGGTCCCCAGGGGCTCTGCTTGTCCCTGGCCAAGCTGGTAACCCTATCATGGTGACTTTCCTCACGAGCCCAAGGCGCCCCAGTGCCTGCCGTGCTGCTTTTTATTTATACCTGCAGTGGAAATAAACTCTGCGTCGGCAAGAGACATGAGCTCATCTCTTATATTTGGTGATGACGGAAGAAGGGTAAATAGAAGGCAGCAGTGCAGATGTCCCTGCCAGACCCATCAGGGTGAATTGGGCACCATTGAAAGGGGGTCCCAGCACCCCTGCCTTGTCTGAGTGCAAACTGAGGAGATGTCAAGGTGAAGTGCAGCTGAGACTGGGGCTGGGGCTGCCCGGAGTTCTGATCCTGGCAGCTGCCAAGCTCCCAGCACAAGGTGCAGTGGGCTAGCTGAGAGAAGTGGTGCTGAATCAAAGATGGAGAAATATTATCTGATTCAGTGCATAGCTCCCCAGCAAATCCTCACTGCAGGATGCCCAGGAGCCTCAAACACCTGGTCAGGGCCAGAGAATGGACAGGTCCTTGTGCAGGCAGCATCTGTGTGAATGGGAAAGTAGGTTCCTCACAACCACAACTGGGTAACAAGGACTTCCCTGCAACACCAGCTAACTGTTGAAACTAAAAGGAAAGGGTAAGAAAACTCCAAATCTCAAGTTTGGGTGGTTTGCCTGCCCTTCTACCACAGGGACCATGCACCCAAGGACATCACCTGCGGCAGATCCACACCCAATCATCCATATTGGACCACGCACCCAAGAGCATCACTCTGCAGCAGGGTCTGCATCCAATTACTCACGTGTTGGACAGGGTTGTGGGCACAGCCATGACCTATGGCCACATGTAAGGGACAGCAGTTACCAAGAACTGCTCAAACCTCTCCTTCAAAACAAACTTCCCCCACCTCCTCCACACCACCTCTTGGCTAAACATCCTCCACGTTTACCGAAACTCTGGGCTTACTCAGCCCTCCCCAGCTGGTTGCAGCTGCCTGGAGAGGTCCTGGTGTTTCCTGCCCAGCCTGACTCAGCCTAAAACCCTGGTACCCCTCTGCCTCTGTTGGGATATGAGGTCTGGCACCCAGGTGGGAGCAGTGATTGCTTTTCCCTCTGGATCAATGCCCCACGCACACAATGCCACAATCTCAAATTTATTCCTGCTTTTCATCCCCTTGGGCAAGGGATGCTCTCCACTGGTTCCTGGATGCTTGTTGACACTTCCAGCAGGTCAGCATTCATGTTATGTGCTGGAAGGGGTTGTTATTGGGTTGAGATTGGGGTTTTGGGGTGTCTTCCTTCTATTGGTAGATGGAATCCCTCTGTCATTCCCCTGGGGAAGGGATGAGAACATCTGGAGAGCAGCGGGAGAGCATTGACTCATCCTGCAGCATCATTAACTTCTTATAGCTGGTTATCATCTCCCTCTGATAAGGAGAGAGCAGTAACCATGAGGTCAGGCTAGCAGTAATTGCCTAGGAAGGCTCCAGGGTTAACCCTTTCCCAGTTGCCAGCTGAGCCTCCCCAAGCTGCTGGGGCACAGCTCAGAGCGTTTATGCTCTCATCCTAATGGGTAGCAGCCCTGTTCTCCATAACAGCTCCAGAGGAAGGAGCGGAGCAGAGGCAGGAGGATGCCACTGTACCTCCAGAACAATGGGAATAACAAGCTGGTGGCTATTTGCAGTGAATACGCCCAGGAAGATGGTGCCATCAGTCACAGTCCCTGTTGGCAGGGGCAAATCCCCCTGGTCCCCCCATCATGCCTCTCTCTGGGTGTGAAGATGTTTTTGAGTCTGGCTTTGAAATTGACTGAGCCTTCCCTTTGAACAGCCCCCCAGGCCCATGCTTAACGAGGCAAATGAGCTAATTAGGCCACGGTGGAGCCTAGGGCTGATTGCCTGGGGCCAGCACCCGACAGCAGCCCCTTGCCTGCACACAAACAGCTTGCGGCTGCTCCCCGCAATCTGCACCAGCATCCTCAAGTAGAGTGACAGGTTCCTGCTGAAACCTCTGTGGTGGGCAGGGGAGAGAAAATGGACTTGCCCTGGGTGTGGAGGGTTTGGGATTTGCCCAGCTGCATTCCACCAATGCCACTGCTTGCCTAAGCATGGAGACCCAGAGATGTCCCCAAAATGCTCATGAGTTTTAGCCATGCATTGTGGGGCTTCAGCCTAAACTGAGGGCTGGAGTATCTCGTGGGACCCTTGTTCCTGCTTTCCTCCCCATGACTGTCTGGAGCCATCCTACCAGCTCACTTCTCCAAGACAAGTGCAAGTGAAAATGAGGAATTTGCTGTTATCACCCTGCAAACATCAGTAGAAACATTTTGGCCAGTTGAGGAGTTGCTGGGAGATGAGGGCATGAGCACAGACCAAAGTGTAACCAAGGTGCAGCACGAAAGAGTTGGCACACTCCTGCCCACCCTGAAGATGCCAAGGGTGCAGTGGTCTGTGGGGTGATGCTGTGACATGGGGGTAGCGAGAAAGGCAGCACCCGCCTTTGTCCCAGATTGCATTTGGCCACACTGGATGGCTGCCTGTCCCGGTATGGCGTGGTGGCATCTCTCCCAGCTGTTCCCACGCTGCCCCAGGGCAAGGTTCCTGAAAATGAGGTAGCGTCTCCACAGCTGGGTTAAAGGCTTCGCTTCGGGCATTGGTCAGATCTGTTTTCCCTCTGATCTCTGAGCCAAATGGCAGGCACTGGCCATAAGGGACCTGCCACAGCTTCTTGTCCCTCCAAAGGCAGAGGAGGAGGCACATAGGGTCATGGGCTGCCTGGCCCATGGCAGGGATCCTTCAAAGAGGGAGATCAAGGCGAGGTGCACAAAACAAGCCTTTGCCAGTAGTCAGGGAGTGGCGTCTCATCCCAGCCCCATCAGCCGGGCACCTGCAAAGTCTTGACTTAGGAAGTAGCTTTTCTCTCTCTTTGGGGTTTATCACCCCAGAAGGGAGTGCAGTCACACACCATCAGCTGATGCAGTTGGAGACTTGAGGCATTTTTGCTGGAAAACGCTAGGCTGGGAGATGGATCATCTCTGAAAATGACACCTTGTTCAGTAAAGTCACATTTAGGGGTAAAGATTCAGAGAGGAGTAGGGAAGTGGGCTCAGAATAGGGCAAACTCTACCAGCTTCTTCTCAGTCACAACATCCTGGGCCGTTTGGGGCCTGACATGTCATCTTCAAATAAGAGCAAAGTTCGCTCTTTTCCTTCAATATTCTCATGTAGAAGATGCAAGAAATTCAGTTTCTACAAACAAATTTGAACAATCCCAANCCCCCCCCCCCCCAGACTTCTCCTATGAGAGTTTCAAAACATTATGTTGGGCTCCAGCTCAAGTCAAAGCCAGATTTTGAAACCTCCAGATCTTTGCAAAAGGGACCATCACCCTCCGGGCAGACACCTCCTGGCCCAGCTGGGCTGAGAGACCTCCAAGACAAACTCATGAGGCAACACCAAAGGATGCTGAAAGGGCTCTTCCCTTGGACCCTGGTGAAGCAATATCCATGTGCCGGCTTGGCCACGGGCCTCAGACAGACACATCCCACCCTTCAGGTCCTGCTGGAGCGTGGGACTTTTCTGCTGGTGCACTATTCTCATTTTGAGCACAGGCTGGTTGGTCCCAGACTCCCCCAGGTCCCTGTCGCATCCTTCACCTCTTACCCTGAGACAGCTGCCTTTTGGAGTTGAGAGAAGCGATGTGAGCTGGGGCACATTTGCAAAGTTTCAGGATGACATGGGCATTGCCTAGGAACCATAACCCCATTCCACGGATGCTTTCTTCCAAGCCATCCCTCTAGGGCTGGGGCTGGCACATCATGCCTGGCCCTAACGGCCTGAGGGATGCTTGGTGCAGCTGCCTAGCCCACCCTACAGGTGCTATCCTGCAGTGGGACCCCAGTGGGATAGTGACAACCCGTGTCACATGTTGGGTGTATAATGTACAGGAGGCAGAGTCACTGCCTCGTGCTCTCCATGGGCACATGGAGCTCAGGGTCAGTGGAAACTGGGACAGGAGTATTTGCTGGAGTGTGTGTTGTGGTGAAACCATGGGCTGCCACACCTGAGGGATGGGGGCATGGATAAAGGAATCAGCACCCATGTCCAGAAGAAGATCCATGGGGATGGAAGGGCTCCATGCTCCATGCTGGAGGAACAGCTTTGTGGGCTAAAGGCTCCCACTGGGTCTCACCCTGCAGATGCCTCAGCTGTGGACATGGATGTTTATGATGTTCAGATGCTGGCGGAAGCCCTGAAGTGGTACCTCCAGGAGCTCCCATCACCTTTGGTCCCCCCAGCTCTCTACAGCGATTTGGTCCACATGGCTCAAGGTAAGTGCAGCCAAGCTCCCTTATGTCTGAGAACTTGATGGGGCTGCAGGAGCTTTGGAAAGTTCCTACAAAGGCTCTTCAAGATCTCCAGGGTGGTTCCTGGCCCCATTCCTTGCCTGATGCTACACTAAGGACAGATCCTGGGAAGGACCACTGGGAGCCTCCCCCTTCACTGGAGCAGCATGGAAGCTTCTGGGACATCCTCTGGGAAAGCAGCAGCTTTCTGCTGGCTGTGGCATGGCCCTCTCCTGCTGCAGTGCCCAGAGGAGGAGGTGCTGCCTGCTGGGACAGGCGGCTGCCAAGGCTGGGTGATGCTGGCCTCAGAAGAAAGAGTAATTATAATATTTTGGCTCTGCTGCCTGGGAATGTTCCCCTATAATTTCGTTAACTCTTGGCTTTATATGGGCATAGACAATTCCCTGCTTTTTCAGCTGAGTGCCATCAGAAAGTGCCTTTAGGTCCCTGCAAGTTTCCAGCTTCTGTGCAAAGGTACAGGCGTCAAGGTTTTGGTCTTATTTGAATTCTTTGAAATAATTAAGGCAGAGCTTGTACCCAGGTCAGCAAAACCCATGATCAATCCCAATGGGTAGCCTGGACCTATTTCAAATGAGACTCCCCAGCCTGAGGCCTGACAGGAACATCAGCAGGAACATGCTAACCACTCACCTGAACCTCCTGCTGCCTTCAAAACCAGAATTTCCCCTTTCACCACAGTTTGCTGCCATTTGCTGCAGTGTCCTCTATCCCTGTCCTAATCCAGATTAGCGCTTGGGCTAATCATGCTCCCGGCTGCCTTAAGAGGCACCAAAAGATCACCCATGGCCAGACCAGTGCAGCCTTTCCTTGCCACGTCCGGCTTGGAAGAGGCTCTTTGTGGCTTCCAGGGGCACAAGAAGATGAGGGATAACCCACACCCCATCCTCCCTGCTCTGTGCAGAGACATGGAGCCAGGAGAAAAATCCCTGGGGCGGGTGGCACCGAGATGCTGCCTTCCCCTCACCCTATGGAGAGAGGAGAAATCAAAGGCTGCCTCCCTTCCAAGGATAAAAACGCAATTAGGAAGCAATTAGCTGGGTTGCCTCGTTAAGCAACTTCAAAGGGAAGCGCCTTTCCTGCAGCCTGCGCCAGCGTGGTCTCTGCTCCTGGCACCACGGGAGCAGGAGGGGGAGGATGGGGCAGGAATGGAGTCGAAACCAGTGGGGATTTCTCTGGGGCTTTGAAAAAAAAAAACAACAACAAAAACACAAGTGTTTCAGGAGCCGGTGCTGGGTTTTGGCTGCCTTCCCTGCCAGTAGGCTCCTTCTGCCTGGCTTGGAGCTGCAGGAGCAGCAAACTGCAAAAGGAGGTGGGAAACACCTCCATGACCACCTTTGGCTGAGGACCTTCCCCATGTTCCTCCATCCCCAAGAGCAAAAAAGCTGTGAAAAGCAGCCAGCTGGAGAAGGAGAGACCTGGAGTGAAGTGGAACATCTGGCTCAATGGACACAGTGGCAACACAGGCACCCCCTCGCCATCCTGGCTGGGTGGGGGGGATCCCAGGTCCATCTCCCCTCATGCTCTGGTGCGCCACAGCCTCAAGGATCAATACCAGGAGCTGGCTGGGCATGGGCCAAGCCTCAGCCCTGCTGCAAAGAGCCACTGAGAGCTGAGTCAGCCCCTGGCCAAGCCAGGCTTTGAAGCTGGCTGAGAGCAACACAGCCCTGGGGACCTGCCTGTCCCCCCAGATGAAAGAGCTGGGCTCAGGCGGGGATGGAGGGCAGCTGGGCAGTGGCTGTTTCTCATGCTCAAAGCAGGAATGCTGTCCCAGGCCACTGACCGTGGCCCAGGCTCACAAGACTGGGGAGCCCTGGCCAAAGCTGCCAGAGGGCATGAGGGTATGGGGAGATGCTGGCGGGAACACTGTGAGGCCATGGGGTTGCATGGAGTGTCCATGATGGCAGTCCCAGCAATGATGTGTCCCACCATTAGCTGCCTTCTTGTATTCACACAGGGGACTGAAGTGTTGCTGAGCTCCCAGGAGAAGCAAGGAGATGCTCTGACCTCCCAAACTTACTTTTCTTCTCCTATTTCCTCTCCGCCGCAGAGACCCCAGGCCTGGAGGAGTGTGGCCAGCGAGCCAGAGCCCTCCTGGCTCCCCCAGCCTTGCCACAGCCCCAGGCCCTGCTCCTTCGCCAGCTCATCCGCCACTTCTGCCGCCTCTGCCAGGGCACCCGCTGGAGCCGCCTCTCACCCCGGATCCTCGGGGAGCTCTTTGGGGAGCTGCTTCTCCACCCTGCAGCAGCCAGGTGAGGTCCCCTGCCAGGCACAGGATGGGGTGGGAGAGAAAAGGGTGCCTAGAGCTGGGCACAGGCACACTGACCTCCAAGCAAGCTGGTTTTGCTGGATACCAGCCCACCAGTGGCTCAGCCTCGGCATCTCCAAAGCAGGAGGCCAGGGCTGGGAGCCCTCAGGCCAGTTGTGCTGCTCTGACATCGTACCTGTTCCCACTGCAAGGCAAATCTCCTGGGGTACCTGGCTTATGTCCCAGGAGCATGTGGGTCTCTCGGGGGCCTGAGCCACTGGCACACTAACAGATTCCCCCTTGCCCCCACAGCACTGAGGCAAGCCCTGAGCTCCGAGCAAGGATCCTTGAGTCCCTCATCATGGCCGGCGAGGCAGCAGAGGTGCCCGCAGCCCCTGGTAAGAGATGTCCTGCTGGCCATGGAGGGTGGGCAGTGGGATTGTTATTCAGAAACGTGACAGCAGCAAGTTGTGGGGCGGTTGGGACAGCTGGTGCAGGGATGGGACCATGTCCACGTCCCTGTGGTGCCGCTCACATTGTGCTGGCCCCCGGCACACTGTTCCAAATTCCCACCCCCTGTTCTCCTCGGTGATGCTGGTTCTGAGGAATTCCTTTATGGTTGCTCAAGAGGTTTGCAACGCTTTTCTTGCTTAATGTCCATGTTGTGGCTCTTTGGTGCCAGTGAAGTGCAAGCGGATCCTGCTCCTGCATTTCAGGAGGGCACAATGTGTGCAGTGTTCTTGGTTGTTGGAAGCTCTGTGCAGCTTGTTTGGGTGTCAGTGCACAACCATGAAGAGGCAAGATGGTGCTGAGTTTGCTAGAGGATCAGATCCATGCTCCTGACTTGTGACTTGCATTCAGTTTTCCTGTCTGCAGAATCGTACTGCACCCGTCGCTGCACTGCTGCTTCCCCTGGGAGGTATCCCAGCACGGGGATGAGGGCAGACACTTGCCCCCCCGTCTCTCCCCATGTGGGAAAGGAGCCAAGAGTGTGTGGTTTTTCTGCAGATGTTCAGCCTTCACCCCCCTGGGCTGTAGTTCTGCCCCTTCTATTACCAGCACTAACGTTGGCCTCTGGCACCTATTTGCTCTTCTGCTCTGGTGGTTGAAGTTCTAACCCTCTGCTGGCCACTTTCTCTTGCCATGCTCTTCTTCCTTGGTGACACCTCATGTCCCACTGCTGTCCAAAGCAGAAACACCTGCCCCTTGTGTCCCTCATAGCATTCCAAGAACAATAGCCAAGTGGTCCATCCAGGCAGGGATGCACATGGGTGCCCAGTGGAACACAAACCTTGGACCCTGAGGACCACAGAAGTCCATCCATTTGGGATCCCATGTCTAGGTAGCCACCAAGATGTGGCTGCATCCCTGCACTGAGCTGCCCAGACCCCCAGGAGGCCCAGCGGCTTCCAGCCCTCCTGCCTGGAGACATGTCAGCACTGGCCCAGGTGAATGTTCCCTCCTCCTGGATATCTGGGCCCCTGCCTCCCTGGGGGTGACCAGGCCAGGCAAGATTATGACTCTTAATATCCCTCGTAAATCAGCCCTTTCAGAGCTGCCACCTTATTTATTGCTCTTGCTGAGCCATTACCCTTGAGTTTGTCAGGATCTGCATGTCTCCTCCACCCGCTGATCCAGATGTTGGGCAGCTGCTGCCTGGCAGCCCCTAGGGTCCCCCTACCATCCCCAGACCCTGTGTTGTCATCTGTTACCCCCACCCCACACAGAGCAGAGAGGCTGGGAAGGGTCCTGGGTCAGAACGTCCACCATGGGCACACCCCTAAGTGAAAACTCCAAGGGCTGCTTCACTGTGGGACTTCAGACAAGTCCTGCCACCTCCCTTCCCTTTGTACCTAAAAGGGAGGATGCAGTTACCTGCCTGTCATCACATTAGGATGTCGGGAACATTAATCAAGCGCCCGCCAAGCCATTTCAAGGGCTGCAGATGAAAGGGGCTCTATATAAAGTGCAATGAATTATTATTAGTGGTGGGGTCCGTGCCCCAGCCCCGCTCCCATCGCCCCGGCCCCGCTCGGCCGCGTCCCGGCACTGTGATTATTTTTGAGCGTGTGTGGAGTTGTGGGTTTATAATTGTAGATGTAAAACAGCTATAAATACCCTGCAACAACACGGTGGGCGTGTGCACACGGCACAGGAATAGAAGTCGGGAGCTGACACGGAGGAAACCGGGGTGTGACCTCATTCTGACTCAGGAATAAATATACCCCATGTGAGCGGGCAGCTGGGGGGCTTGGGGCCACTCAGGGGTTGCAGGAGCAGTGGCCACCTCAGCTCTGAGGGTCGAGTTCTGGATGAGATCTGAAGCTTGTTGCTAACCCTGGGGAGGCTCCAGCAGTGTTGGGGTCCCTCTTCTCCCGTGTGTCCTGGGGCTGATGGTGGAGGCTTGGTTGTGGAAGTCATCAGGAATATAAGTGTAGATTATGAATTCTGATTCCTGCAGGGGCTTCCTTGGGCAGTTTTGCTGTTGTTGAGGCTGTAGCACCCCTTCTGGTTGGCACTGCTCTGGGGAGGGCCTCCGCAGTGCCCATGGAGGGCTGCGAAGGTGAATGGCATGGAATGGGTCTGTGACGGGTTCTGAAAGCTCTTCCCAGCAGCCACGGGATGCAGCAGTGGGGTCATGCTGGAGGCACTGGCTTGCATGAGGTTTGCACAGGGCAGTGCCACAGACCTATGGCAAAGTAGGGACAGAGACTGGGAACACATCCAGGCCACCTCACCCTGCTCTCCAGAAAGTCCCTGCTGCTAAGCAATGAACCCACAGCCCAGCCCTGGGGCATGGGGAGACTCCCCAGCCCCACAGAGACCCAGAAGGGCACGGAGAGCCCACAGCAAAACCCCACAGCTTCCTGGGGAGGGGAGCATTTCCCGAGCAGGGTGAGGGCGCAGGGGAAGGAGAAGGGAAGGAGTGATGCAAATACCGGCTCAGCTGAAGGAAGATGACTTCATCTCCTTTTCCTCTCCTGGTGCTATTTATAGCCACTTTAATTTACTCCCCTTTGCTTTATTATCTCTCCAGCAAGCCGCTAGCCCTCAGACAGCAGGATGCCTTTACTCACCATGCAGCACAGACTTCTGCAAAAAAAAACCACCACCAAAAAATCCCAGAGGCGGGGGCAGGAGGCAGAGGAAAGCAGCAGAGGGCTGGGGGCAGGAGCATCACTGCCCTGTGGCACATATTTCTGGAGAAAATGAGAGTATTTCGGCTCTTCTTAGGCAAAAGAATGAGAATTAAGCAAGGGAGATGTCCCCTTCCTCCTTCAGAGTAATAGCTGGAGGACCAGGGTTCCCTCCGAATCCCAGTACAGGGGCTGCTGTTTTGCTGCACCCTGCTGAGGCAGGAATGTCCTGCTAGCCCAGGGCTCCCAGCCCCACACCACTTTACGTGGGGCAGGGGCATAATGCCAGAGGGTAGGGATGGGGCTCCAGCACCCAGCCCAGGTGCCTTGGAAACACCTTCTCAAAGAGCAGGTTTGGCAGCCTCATGCCATGAGGAAACTGAGGCAGAGTCTTCCCATGGGGTCACTCCCCCAGCAACTACAAAATCTGATCTCTGCTGGTGTCAGTTCCCACTAGACAATCAGCCCTGAGCCCCATCACCATGGCACCCCACATGCCCATGCTCAGCAGGGACAGAGGCCACAGGGCTGCCATGGTGTTGATGAGGGTGACATCTCATGATGTGACATGCTGGGCATTTCCTAGCCCATGTCCCACGCAGGCTTCTCTGTGTCAGCAGTGCTGTTGAACAGGACTGCCACACTAAACTAAATCAGAAGTATTTGGCTTTGAAGTTTAAATTAACTTTTTTCCTGTTTGCTTTATCCTGAGTCCAAGGGAAAAACCCATCCCCTTGCTCTCCCCAGCTCGCGTGTCAGCGTGTCCCAGCAGCAGCTGCAGACCTGGGAATGCAGGAGGTCAGGAGGGAGCAGAGGGTTTGCCAGGAAGGTGTCCAGACCCCTACCTGCCCAGGATGCTGGGGACTGTGCCCAGGCACTGCCCTGCCTGTGTGGGAGCATCCCAGCATGGGCATGGCATCCCACTGCTTGGCCTGGCACGTTGGTGATGGGGTGCCTCTGGTTTGTGCTGCCCCTTGGTGTTTGATCCTCTTGGTTCTGCCCGTGTAGGTTAAAAACAGCCAGGAAAAACCCACCCAAAAATCCCTATGTGGGGGGCAGCACAGGGAGGCTGCAGCTGAGCAATCCCCTGTGCCAAGGCACCTGGTTCTGCCTCCCCTCATCTGCAAATAATACAGAGAAAACAAATTAACTCTGGGGGAGATGGGGGGAAAGAAGAGAGCCAGAGCCTAAGCAGCAACATGAGATAGGGAGAGTGGCTAAAAATAACAGATCCCCGAAGGCACCAGGAGGAACATGATGGAAATCCACACTCCCGCCGTCCCAGAAGGTGGCCCTGTGCCTCCTCAGCTGCTCTGACCGTGACGCAGCCCAGTCTGGTAAATCCAGAGTGGGAAAAGCCTCCACGAAGGGCAACAGCAAGAAGGTGAGAGGTGCAGAGCTGTGCCATGGAAAAGCACCCAGGGCGTCCAGCTGGAAGGCAGCTGCTGCCTGACCCACTTGCAGGCAGCCAGCGGGCAGGGGGATGCTGCTGGGAGACCCCAGGGGTGCTGCCTGCGGAGCTAATTTTAGCCCGTGTTCAATTAATCATGGAGCAGGAGGGGATCTCGGCATCGCGGCAAGCCCAGCCTTCGCTGGTGCCTCTGCTGGCTCCCCTGCCTGGGAGGCCTGGAGGAGCAGAGGCTGGGGCTTACCCACACCCTGTGATCTTGGGCTGAGGAAATAGATCAGCCTTGTGCTGCAGTCCCCTTCCTCCAGCCAGCTTTAAGGATCTGGGACAGCCCTAGAAGGCAGTCTAGGCACAAGGGGTTGGGACATGATCTTCTGCTTCTTCTCCTGCCTTTGTTTCCTCTCCTGGCCAGCAGCGGTGGCCTTTGATGGTGGGTTGCTCAGGTTGTCTCTACTGCTCCAGACAGGCACCTTCTGGCACACCAAGACTCCAGAATCCCTCCCCGAGACTCTTAGAAAGGTTGTTCCAGCCCGGATCTGAGTCACGTGCATCTTTCCTGGAGGTCACCAGCTCTGTCCCACTCAATCCCCAAGTCCTGCAGGTGGCTATGGCCAGGACACAGCAAAGCTGGGACAGGCACATCTGCGTTGTTTAAGGGACTCGCAACTTCCCCGGCATGAGGAGGGACTCTGGCAGTGTGGTGGGGAAACAGGGTGACAGTCCCACCATGCCCATTTCCCCATGGCAGCCACAGCCCTGCTCTGCTGGTCCCGGTGTCAAAACCATGTCATGGGCCAGCCCTCTCCCGTGACAGGGGGAACAGCTCCTGACGGAAACGCAGCTTAGCTAGGATTGAAAACCTTTTCCTCCCCACGCCGGGTGGCTGGAGCTGATAACGGGCTGGATAACCCCAAGCATTGTGTGTCCCGCCACCCCATGACCTGCCAGGGGTTTCACTGTGGGAGAGGAAATGCTGCTGCTTGGCCAGTCGGGATTTGGAGGGAGCCCCAGCGTGTGCTGTCAGGGTGCTGTGGCTGTGCTAGAGCCGGAGTGCTGGGGCTACCCTGCTCCCTGGGCAAGCTTGCTTTCATTTTGCTGGCAGATGAAGTTTTGGGGTGGCTCTGTCAGGTCCCCACTGGTGCAAGCCCAACCTGCTGTGCCGCTCACACCAGTCAGCTCTCACTGCTTGGGCACAAGAGCTGCTGGTGTGGAAAACCCAGGGATTCATGGAGGTTGTCTGGAGCAGTCTGGGTTTGGCCCTGAGCTTTGCGGGGCTGTCTGGACGAGACAGCCTGCCTGATCCAGAGGGCAGCTCCTGGGGGCCAGGCTGGCTCAGCAAACCCTCCCAGTCCCGGATGGAGCCACTGACTTGGCTGTCGCAGCTCAGCCAGGGCTGGCTCATGCCTCATGCCGGCTGCTTGCCCAGCCAAACTGCAGGAGCGTGCATGCCAGCGCACGTGTCCTGCCGGCCCCTGCCCTCAGACAGTCTGGGCTGGACGACCCTTCTCTGCTGCAGTGGCTTTGGCTAAAGACCATGGGTGTCTCCACAAAAGAAGACGGGGCGGGTGAGCAAGTGCCAGTCAGGCCACCAGCCATGGCCAGTTTTCCAGCTGGCACCAAAGGTGGGAGCATCCTCTGCTGTGCGGTGGCATTTGTGTCCCTGCAGTCTGCCAGGAGGCAGCATGTCACCTGCGCCCTTCTGCTCAGGAGTTGCCAGCACAGGGCAAGGCTGCCCATGGTGGGTTTCATATTGGAGCAGGAGGGCCAAAGAGCCACGGAGAACTCCATGATCCCTTCAGCCCCCTGGCCCCAACCTCCCCTGAGAGCAACCCACCTACTCAGCAGGGGAGGGAGGAGGCAGGCTGCCCAGCACACGCAGCGCGGCTCAGGGAAAGGCAGGATTTGTGCTTCCAGGAGGGAAAATGAGTCACGGGGGATGGCCAGGCCGTGCCAAAGGCTGAGCGCTGCACCGGGGAAAGCGGTGGCTGTCAGCTGCTCTCCAGGAGGTCAGGCAGTGCTGCTCTCGCAGGCCTTGCCTGGCTTTAAAATCTATTAACGTCATTTTGCCGCTGGAGCCAAGAGCCGCACAGGCAGCAGAAACGTTCAGGCAGGGCTCAGATCAGAGCAGGATTTCAATTACAGTAATCAAAGGTGACACAGATAAGAAACCCCTGGTCTCGGGAGCCACGACAGCTGTCCTCTGCTCAAACCCGCACCCATCCAGAGCGGCTCCATCAAAACCACTGAAGTGGTACTAGGGGAAAATTGGATTGCGAATCCATTTTCATCTGCCGGGGTGGAAAATGCTTTCTCTGTGCTTCATGGAGAGGAAAGCCACCTTCTCTTGGGAGCAGCCATGGAGGAAGGTGCCAGGTGTGGAAGAGGGGCATTGTCCGAAGGCACTGATGGCTGCTTTCAATGATCAGGAGGAACAGCTAGGATGCTGGAGCTTCGTGGCTCTGCCTCCTGCTTCCTCCTCTCCTCTCCAGCCTGGTAGAGGCCTTGGGGGAGCATGGAGTCTGCCCACCATTCCTACTGACTGAGTTGTTTCTCTCAGGGGGATGCCCAGGCAAAGCTGACTCCTGCTCCTGCCTCTGCTTGAGCATGTCTCTGGTCAGCCTCTGACCTCTGCGTGGCTTTTGTCTCTCCCAGAGTCTGGGAGGTGCAAGTTTCTGCATGGCACTTGGTGCACTGGCTGAGTTTCCCCACCTGCCACCTCCAACCCCTTTGGGCTCCCACCCCCAGTTACCCCAAAGACCCACTGGTGACCTCAGACACATCTTCATGGGACCCTAGGTGCACTGAGCTGCAGGGGCACCCTTGGGCCCAGCAGGCACAAGGGGTCCTTTCTGCCCCTGCCCCAGCACAGCACTAGCCGACCAAAACACAGCAGCTCTTTCTGCTGCCGCTGGCCCTGCTCCAGCCTGGCCGGGTGTCAACTGGCCGGCCACAGCATGTCCCCCCCACAGCCCCAGGGAGTGCGAGCCCTCCCAAACACTGGGGGTTTGTGTGGGGTGTCGAGGCTGAATGGTGGGTCTGTGTGGCCAGGGCTGCAGGGCAGGGAGGGAAGGTGAGCTGCTTGCCTCATCTGTTTACCTGGAAGTGGGGAGCGTAGCCAGACACGGCCACGGCGGATGCTTTCATGCCGGCGCTAACGGGATGGGGAGTGCCACGCTGCGCAGAGCATGCCAGCAACAGGGATGTGGGCAAGGACCTCCAGGTCCATCTGTCTTTGCTTTTCTCCCTGGACGTTCTCGCATGGTGCCAGAGAGCAGGAACCTTGGGAGGGATGTGGGGATGGGGCTCAGGTCAGCAGAGGGGTGGATGATGATGCTGGTCATCCTCTGCTCTGCAGCATCACTGTGTCCCAGGGCTCTACAGCATCCTCTTATATGTATCCCCATGCCAGCTGGGACCCCATCTTGGCTGCATGTCCTCATATGGTTCATGGGTCTCCACCCCTTGCAGGGGCCCCATCCTGGCTGCATGTCCCATCTTTGTCCTGGCTGCATGTCCTGTCTTCGTCCTGGCTGCACATCCACCTCCACCATCCTTAGCTCCCTGTCCTGGCTGTGGTGAGCAGCTGCACTGGCTTTGTCCCCACATAGCCTGTCCCACATTGGCCAGGTCCCTGTACCGGCAGTGTCCCTAGAGGGACAGGGGAGCCTCTTAGTAACTCCAGGAGAGAGAGGTCACCCTTTTTGTCCTTGTATGAGCCAGGACTGATGGCCACCACAAGCTACTGGGAGGGAAAGGGGATGACAGCATCTTCATCAGTGCCTAGACACTCAGGGATTAATGAAGCCATCCCGCTGTCCCCAGGGTTCAGGTTGCCTTATCTGTGTGTATCTGTTCCTACCCAGCCACTGCCAGAGCTGCTTCTGATGCTGCACAGCTAATCCCAGAGGCTGCCAGATACGACAGGGCCTGCTGCCTCCACCCACACCCTGCCTGTGCCTGTAGGGCTGGGGGTGCAGATCTGTGCCAGGACCTGCTCCTACCCCCAGGCCAGCTGATGCTAGAGAGAACCAGCTCCCAGGGCAGAGGTGCAGTGAGTTTGGTGTTCTTGGTCTCTAGCAGTAGCACACACAGGGTTGGGAGGCAGCTGCTGGCTTTCCCATTTATCCTGACCTCAAGGCTCAGTGACCTTTCAGTTATCTCTGAAAATCTGTGTCTGCCCGGTTCATCCTTCCCTTGAGATGAAAGAGTTTTTGCCCCACGGCCAGAACTGGGGAACAGCAAGGAGGGAGCTCATCACTGTGCTTTGGGATCACTGAGCAGATTTCTCCTCCTTTTGGATGCTCCCAGAGGGGAGTGGGTGGTGAAGGAGCTGGGGTACCCACAGGGACTTTCACCTCACTGAGCAGCCTGGCATCATGTTGTCCCCCAGAGACATGGGGTTGGGGCTGTACCATGTGGCCTCATGCCCCATGCACACATCCTTGCTGAGCTTCCTTAGCTCTTCCCAAGTACCTGGAGGAGACCATGACCCTGGGTGACAATCCCCAATGCTACTGGCAGGGTGCCCTCCCACTGGCCTCAAATCTTTCTATCCTGCATTTTCCCTCTGTGCCCTGGGGCAGGAGGAGCATCGGGGCAGTGCTTCTGCACCTTCCCAAATTTCCAACCTGGCATGCACAGTGCCACGGCAGAGCCTTTATTTTTTCAGCTGCTTCCCTGTTTTCTTTGCAATCGTGCTCTTTCTCTGGATGATGGTGATCAGCAGGTTATTTGGGGAGGGCTCAACACACCACTGAGCCAGCAGCTTCAGAGTGGTGCCCAGACCCAGGACCTCACAGTGGCCTGCCCTGTTGTGCACCCCACATCTCAGAGGGCTCTGATCTCCCTGGCCAACTCACCTGGGCTTGGGACTTAAAGCCATGGGGAAAGCAGCCTGGATAAGGCTTTACAGGGTGCTGGCAGGGAATGACAGCAAAGGAAACTGCCCCACAGAAAGAGTGGGGTCAGGAGAGTGTGAGCCCCCAGGACCTCTGTGTGAACAGGATTCAGAGGACTGAAACCCCAAGTGACAGGGGTTGGGTAATGCAAAAAGCACCAGCGTGAGCTGGCCGTGCCTGAGCAGCCGTGCTGTTCCGTTTCTGGAGTGCCGGTAACCGTCAAGCAGCTGCACATTTCTGAGGGGAGCTGCCTCTGACAGCTGTTTCTGCAAGAGCCTTAAATTGAAACATCTGGAATGTTTCAGAAAGAGAAACCTGAATGTTTTGGGGTCCAGAACAATTCAAAAGATCCAAGACAAACTCAAGAGCCATCAAGCTTGACCTGAATCTGGTCTTTTCAGTGAGGAAGCCAAAAGCCCTCGTCCAAGTCATTTCCTCCCGGCTTTCAGGGGGATTAGAACCTGCACTGGCAGGCATCACCCTGTGCCAAAGCACATCCAGTCCCTGAAATCCTTTTGCACTGTCTCCAGACTCCATCTCAGCATCCCGACGCTTGCTACTGCCATCACTTCCAATTTAGACCTTCTCATGGCAGAGACTGATATAGAAGCACTTTGCAGGACGGTGCTTCTCTTCCCAGGGGAGCCAGCCTCGGTGCTTGACTTCCCGCTCGCCAGCTCTGAGGAAGCCCGAGGAGCTTGAATTACTTTTTTCCAAGAAGGGTGGATTTGGTTTGCAGAAAGATAAGGGCTGGGGAGCAGTTGTTCTGCTCTGCTAAGCCTTTTGTTATCTGGAACAGCTTTTGGTTTCCTTCTGGATGCCTCTTTCACAGCCAGCATTGACAGTGCTGGGAGAGGGCTGAGGGCATTTCTGAGATCCCTGAGGAGAGGAAGGGTGAGGAGATGGAACTAGAGGACACATGGCTCTGTCTCTGTGCAACCTCTTTGCAGGACTGGGGGAAAGTCTGCCTGGGTAAGAGGAGGGCTGGTTTAGGGAAGAGCTTGGAATAAATCCCGCTGTGCCTGTCACAGAAATCTCCTGGTTAGCCCTTCTGTGGGACGTGACCGCTCTGCCTGAGCTGCCACCTGCCTGGCCCCTCACCAGGGTGGTGCCCATGAGCTCCTGCAGCTGTTGCTTTTCATGCCACATCCTCAAGCCCGGGGTGGGGGAAGCCTCATTTTCTCCATTCACCCTCTTTCTCTCCTGGGGAGAAAGGCAAAAGCAAAGAAGTCAACATCTGTGCTGATAGCCCAGGGTCTAAAGCAGGAAAAGGTCTCCTCAAAGCAGGGGCACTGCTAGTCCCAGCTGTCTGGTGCCCAGTAAGATGTTGTGCCCCTGCAGCCACTTTCTCCTCAGCTTGGCCACAAAAAATCATCTCCTGGTGCTCCTGCTGCCCGTTCTCATGGAAGCTCCCCCCACATTTGGGCACTCTGCTCCTCCCAGCTGGAAAATGCTCCACAGAGCTCTGCCCAGGGGCTCCCCTAGCCCTGTAATGGTCATGTCTGGGCCACATATTGGGGTGCACTGGTCCCTGCCAGCTGCTCAGTGGCTCCACACCAAACATTTCCTAAGTGGTGGATTTTATTTGCTGTCCTTAAGGCTGACACCTGGCTTGGGACCACACTGTATCATCCTCAGCATCCAGAGCTTGAAACCACAACCTCTTGGTGAGCATCCTCCCCGGAGAGGCCATTCTCTGCAATTAATCCAGGCATGGTTTATGCTAACGACTCTCCCCACTTTAAATTATAAATGGCCCTTGGCATGTGTGCACACAAACACACGTGCATGCACAGAGATCCTTTAAGGCCATCATTAGCTGTAATTAGTGGGATCTGTCACTCATCTTTGGCAGTTAACGATGAGCCCTGAGTCAGAGGAATCCAGCGGCAGATAAAATAAACACGATTTCAAACAGTTTGGAAATAACAAGCCCTCATTAATCAGACAAGCCCCAAAGGGAAGCACTTGGAGAAGCAGCAGCTTCTTTGCTGATGCCGAGAGCAGGGCTGGGTGGGCTCCACGCCGGCCCACACCCCTCAGACCCCCCTCTTTAGCAGGAGCGGGAGGCAGGATGCTTTCTTGCTTGGCTGACTTCACGGGGAGGCTGAGGTGTCAGAGCCAGTCAGCTCGAGAAAGAGCTCTAAAAACCCACCCAAAAGGGCTCCAGCATGACAATATTCAAGGCAGGATCTGGCCCTGCCGTGCAGGTCGGTGTAAAGCCAGTGCAGGGGCTCGGCGCTGAGTGCTGATGAAGCAGCTCTGGGGCAGCACCCCGTGGCTATGGCTCACCTCAAGGCAAGAAAAGCTGAACCCTAAGGGTGTGTGGAAGGCAGCACCAGCGTCCCCAGGGTCTGACTGTGCAGAGCAGAGCAGGATTTGGGAAAGGGGCTGGTGCAAGGGAGGTTTCCTAGGGAGCAGGGGCAGCTGGGGAGGCTTCTAGCTGTCACAGCTGCAGCTAAATCACAGCAAATAGGAGGGGAATGGGACACACGAGGCTGGATTATATTACAAAGGAGCAGTCCATCATGGGGTATTTAAAATAATCCGCTTAGATGCACAGTAGCAGATTTGGAGAGCTAAGGGAATTGAAGGTGCTGTGGCTTTGCAAGGCTGGATCAGATCTAGTTAAGATGCCACTTAGGACAGAACATCCCATCCTACCTCACTGCCCCAGAGGACAGGCACATGGCACCCGCAGCCCTTGTGGCTGCCACCTCCACCCCACTGGAGAGGCACCCAAGGTGACAATGGCTGCATTGGGATGGGTGACTGGCTGCATTGGGATGGTGACAGTGGCTGCATTGGGATGGGTGATAATGTCCTGTGGCCTCTCCCTGGGACAGGCAGCACGTTTAGGAGCTCCCAGGGCCAAAGCATGGAGCCATGGGCTGGATTAGAAGCAGAGCAGGGGATTTTCAAGTCTGCAGCGGCATGAAGGGGGTATAACTGGTTCTTGGGTCAGAGGGACACTGGTGTAACTCAGCTGTACCTTGGTGCTGAAGCCAGCTGCCCAGCAAAACAGCTCAGAGCAGGGGGTACCTAGGAGGGAGTTGTATCCATGCTGCCAAGGGATGAGGACCTCCTCTAAGGGCTTTCATGTGGCATTTATAGCTCAGCCAGGGCTAGGGAGCCAGTGTCAGGTCCCTGGTAGGCTGGGACAGGGTGTCACAACAGGTTGCATGTGGCTCTTGGTACCTGCATTGTGGGGGAAGCTAGGACTAGAGCTGCTCTGAGGACAGGTTGCCCCATCTGCAGAGATGCTAGACAGTCTGCTCTGTCTGTGTGTGAGCTTGCAAGCCCCACAGTATGGCCACCGGAATCAGAGGGCATGGCTACTAATGCCACAAGCTAGAGAGGCCATGGTTGGCATTTTGTGATTACAAATATGGGCTGTCAGAGCACCCCTCAGCATCTTCACAGCACTCCTCTGAGCCAAGTTGGAAGCTTAGCTTTACAGAAACCAGCTCAGCCCAAGAGAAGAATTTAATCTCAGGGACTTCATCCTGGGCAGGCATTCCCCAAAAACAGCATCCTTCCAAGACCAGATGGTTTTCACCTTGGTCTGGCACATCCAGACTGCTCTGATCCTGTTCATGCTGCAGTGCTCCCGCAGAGCCAGACCCAGCAGCAGCCTCTCAGAGCCAGGCACCATTGCCAGATGTGACCCCAGCATGGCCAATCATGCTGCCCATCCCTTTGCCCTCCAGGAGGGCACAGCCCAGGAACAGGACCATAAAATCTGAGGCTTCAGGTCAGATTAGGCCACAGGACTGCCTGTCCCTCTCCTTGACCCTAACTTGTTCCCTCTGTTCCCCCCTGAACCCACTGCAGGGTCACACTCAATGCAAGGGCTCGCTCCTGCAGGTTTAACCACTGTCCCCAGCTCCCCTGAGCATTAATCCAAGGCAGGATTAAGGTTAACAGTCTCCTGCAGCGAATCAGTCCTCATATGTCCCAGGATGGACCACCCTGTCCTGGCCCCAGACAATGCCCTGCTGGCCCCCTGGGACTTGCTGGTGTACCCCCAAGCCCCCCAACCCTTCCTTCACCAGCATGAATCTCACTGGGGCTTCCTGGCATGTGTTTGTCTCTCCCCAAATTGGGGCGCATGGGCCATACCTTACAGTTTGGGAGCTTCCAAGCCTCTGTGAGCATCTTCTTCCTGCAAGCCCTGCGGTGGGCACCACGGCAGGTATTAGCTTGTCCCCTCAGTGTTTCAGGTTGCTCGTTCCTCGATAGCTCTGAGTTCATGATGACTCATTTAAATGCGTGAAAAATACCTTAATCCCTGGTAAGCCCTGATCCCTGCCTGCCTCATGCTCCCCACTAGAGCCTTCTACTTGGCCCATAATCCCTGGAGAGAGGTCATCTGAACACTCAGGTAACTGTTACCTATTTTTACTTAGTTATGATTTTTTAAATGCTGTTTTGGGTTCCTGTGTGCTTCCCAGTGAGCAGAGGTCCCAGCCCCACAGTTCCCATCCCTCCAAACTCTGCCTCACCTGATCCAGGGGGTCTCCCCAGGGGATGGAATCCTCATCTTGTGGGATGAAAGAGGGCCCTGGCTCTGCCCCTAGCACCATTTCTTCAACTTCTGCTGCTTTCACCTGCCCTGACCTAGAGCCCCATGAGCTGTAATCCCCCTCCTGCTGCACCCACAGGATCAGAGGCTTCCAGTGTCAAACCCATCCCAGAGAAAGCGGCACTGGGCGGGGGAGTGGTAATAAGTCCTAATGACAGCCTAGAAAGGAGAGAAGGGTGACGCATCTCCCCAGTTTCTTGGGTCTCTAAATAAGCAAAAGGAAAACTCCCTGTTTGCTGAAGTGTCTCCTTTATTTGTAAGAAGCAAAGACAATGCTGGGATAGAGGCTGAGCTAAGCTTTTAACCAGCCAGATTACACTTAGCAGGAGCATTTACCTCTGCTTCTAATCCGCCTGCCACAAAGACTTGCTAACTCCTTCCCGGATTTAACTGCAAGGCTTGAACTCTTCCCACAAATGAGAGTTAAGCTTGAGCTGGTGCTGCAGGGCTGTGGGGGCTAGGACCAAGGGTCCTCCCCCATAACATCAGGTTTGGGCTGGCTGTTGTAGCCCCAGACTCTTTCTGGCAAGCTGGTCCCACAGGCAGGACAGGGGCAGGTGACAGAAGGGTCTCAGTCCCTGGCAGGGACAGAAGGTTCTTGGTGCTGGTGGCTTCAAAAGCGGAGTCTGCGTAGAGCAAAAATTTGGACATTTCTCAGAGAAAATCACTGCTGCTTAAACACAGGGCAGAAGCAAGAGCTCCGAAGGAGCCTCCTGGCAGGTGCAGCCCCTCTTGTTTTCAGCTATACTTCTTGCAAGACTAGAAAATCTCCTCAGCTTGGGCTGGGTGGCTGGGCTAGCAGAGCAGAAGGCTGCTGCAGCATACAGCCGTGCTCCCAGCAACTGTAGCTGGTGCCCCTTTACTCCCCCACTCCAGAGCAGATGTGTCCCCATCTCCTGTGCTGGATCAAGCCCATCGGTCCTCAGAGCCCAAGGCTCCAGTGCTCACTGGTGAGGGAGCTGCGTGCAAGTAGAATTCCCTGAGTATTCCCCCACCTTCATGGCAGGGAGGGGAGAGATCAAAACCTCAGTTCTTAGCCCCATTAATGCCTCCATGGCACCTGACAGCACAGGGACCCCCTACCAATGCCAAGGACCACAGTGATTTACTAAGGGATTCAGCGGGAGGCTTTGGGGCAGAGGGACAGGGACGTGGTGCAGGCTGATGTCACCGAGCTGGCTGGTGTTGCACAGCACGTGGCTCTGCAGCAGCCAGCAGCCTGCTGGTGCAATCCGCCAGCGAAGATGGTCCTGCTGGGAATAGGGCCAGGGGAAGGGCTGGAGCAGCCACTGACACTGGCATGTGAGCCCAGCTCAGCTCTGTAGGACCTGGCCTGAAGCACTGCCCACCTCTGGTCTCACCCCACACCCACAGCATCAGTCCTGAGTGCCCGGCTGCAGGCTGAGCTGAGAAAGAAGTGTGAGCTGAGACAGCAGAGCTGGGGTTGAAGCCTGCCCTGGCTTCTGGTAACGAAGTGCTGTCGGAAGACTTCCCTCTTGGCACAGCTCACAGCCAGTCCCCCAGACCAGATCGTGCCTGGATGACCACAACCTCACCATCACCATTGCATTGCTGC
Source organism: Rhinopomastus cyanomelas (assembly GCA_013400115.1). Classification (NCBI taxonomy): domain Eukaryota; kingdom Metazoa; phylum Chordata; class Aves; order Bucerotiformes; family Rhinopomastidae; genus Rhinopomastus; species Rhinopomastus cyanomelas. The sequence continues at coordinate 866,980 of VXBP01000837.1, read as the reverse complement.
CACCACAGTGCTGCCTCCATTGCCCCAGGACCAGCTCCTTGCACAAAGGCCAGAAAAGTAGTGCTCTTGGGGGTTTCCAGGGCTGAGCCAGCTACCAGTCAGCAGAGCCCAGCCTGGCCTCTGTGAGCCTCTGCTCAAGTGGTTTCTACCGTGGTTGGGGCTTTCCTTGCCTTTCCTCAGCTAGCACAGCTGGCTGCACCAGTGCCACAGTGTGAACCAGTGTGAGGTGCTGGGAGCTCCCGAGGACACTCAATCTAGGTTTAATGTTTGCAGCATCACTATTGAGCCTTATCCAGGCAGCAGAAAGCACCTGGCAAGAAAAAAAAAATCACCTTACGTGTGTCCAGACTCAGCACTGAGACCCAGGCTGCATTTGTGCCAGCGGTGCAGGACATTGGCCCCTAGTGGGTCACAGTCCACTATGTCTTGGGGTGTGTCTTGGGGCAATCCCATGTCAAATGTGTCCCTTTGCAGGCATCTAGGCAGGTTTCAAGCCCACCTCCTGTGTTTGCCCTCTGTGGTGGGCGAGCTATGCAGATGTTACCAGGTACATGAGGACATGAGGACACTCTGCAACCAGTTCCATGCAGAGATGGGGGTTGTTGCTGGAGAACAATCAAATGTGATTTGATCACCACAGCTTTTGGACGATAAAGATATATCCTCTTGGGACTATTGGCTTCCTAGCTGAACTGAAGTGCAGAGCTCCTGCCTCTGCCACACTTTGTTAGCTTCTGTGTGGCACAAGGCTGAGTAGAGATACCTGTGCCCACAGGTGGGTCCCTCCTTTCTTGAACCCCAGCCAGCCCCAAATTCATGGTGACCTAGCCCTGACAAAGCAGAAAATTTGCCATCCCTGGTGATGATCTCCATGGTCATGCTGCAGCATCCTGTCCCTGCAGCAGCAACCCCCTTTCAGTTCCCCCCTCCTGCACAAGGATCTCCCCCAAGGGGTCCAGCATGCAGACAAGGGGGTTCTGGCTGGAGGCCAACAGTTGCATTTCAAGGCTGTGAGATGGCAAAGTGCACGACCTGGCTATGGAGAGGAGCCATATGGAGAGGGTGGGGGTCTGGGGCAGGGGTGCAGGGCTGCAACCCCTCCTACATTCCCCTCCCCCAGACTGCTGGGCAAGGAGCCAGCTTGACTCCCGCCACCCTTTCTGGAGGCAGGGCTGGGAAGTTCAGGACGAGCTATGGGCAGACAGGCCGCCACTTACGGTAAATCTGAGTAGGCTGTTTTGGGCAGAGCGTCTGAAGTCCTGCAGGCAGCAGCCTGGCCATATCCTTCTGGCACAATCCTCTGCCGCAGGCATCCCCTGCTTCCAGCTGTCCCTTGGCTTTCCCAGCACCGACCCGCTGTCATGAGTCAGTCCCCGTCATCGGCTCGAAGCTGCTTTCCCCGGGCTTCCCCAGCTTCCCAGAGGCAGCAGATGTCTTGAGAAGAGGAGCTGCATCTGCTGTCACACAGTGCTTTAGCTCCAGGTGGGCAGAAAAGCCAGTGAGGGAGGTTTCTGGGGCACTTGGTGGCTGCCAGTGTGGCTTCCAAACCACTACCCAGCCATCTTCTTGCTGCTTCTTTCTCCCATCCCTGCCCTCAGGACTTCGTTTGCAATTTCCAGCAGAGGGATGGAGCAGGAGATTTTTCTGCCTTCTTGGGTAAATGTGAAATTTTTGCCCCTGCAGTGGCCAGGGAAAGAACCTGAAGTGCAACTCAAGCATTACTTTGAGGGCTCAAGTGGGATTTATTTATGCCTGTTCTAGCCCTTTTCATGGACGGGCAATTCCAAGCACAGGGAAAAGGCAACATTTGGCTTAACCAGAAGAGTTTCTCTGAGCCATCAGGATCACATTTTGCATTTTTCTTTCTCTTGCTCATAAGATTTTCTCCCTGCTCACTTGCTAAGCGAGTGTCTCATTACCAGTGACTGTAATGCTTGGAGGTGCAAAGACTATCCCATAGACCCCAAACCCAGAGGAAGGTCAGGTACAAACTGGCGAGAGATCCATAACATGCGGTCAGAGATCCTGATCCCTACCAGCTCTGGCCCAGCAGCCTGGGGCCATTGCCCCAGAGCAGCTCTGCCCGCTCCAAGCATCTTCTGCATTTGACCCAACCCTTCCCAGCATGGGAAAGGATGCAGAGCAGACACAGGCAAGGTGCTTGCTTCTGGTCTGGTTTTTCAGAAGCAGGCTGCAAGCTTGTGAATCAGACGTATTTTTCAAGTTGGTTCCTGCTGTGGAGGTGATCACATAATTGTTTATACCCGTCTGGTCCAAAGGCTCATGCTCATGGAGCAGAAACTTGCTGCCAAGGCTGCTGGGATGTGGTTCCCTAGGATGCTGTGACATGTCTTGGAGAGAAAGACATTGAGGCTACAAATGCCTTTCCAAGGTAGAGGGGTCCAGGCATACTGGTGGCCAGTCACTTGGCCATTTATTCCTCTTGCCCGAGAGGATGCTCCCAGCATCTTCTCCATGACTTGTCCTTTCCTTCTCCTTCCTCTCAGTTTGCAATTTTGACAGCCCCATCTCTGACTGTCCCCACCTCCGTATGCTCAGGCAAGCATCCAGAACCCTGATGCTCTGAGTGAGGATGAAGAACACGCTTCCCCATGGGAAAGTCAGGCTCTCCCAGCAGCAGCCTCCTGCAGCCCCCAACGTGACAGTGGCATGAACATTTCTTTTCAGACCAACTGTTTTTTCAGGCACCTGTAACCCCCTCTAATGTTTTTTTTTTCTTTTTCTCTCTCCTTTGGGGATGGAATTATTCTGGCTTTGTGCAAAAACCAACTCTGAAGTGCTCAGGGAGTGGAAACCTCCCATTATACTTTTGAAAAATAATATTAATCTTTCCTCTCCTTTTATGAAGAGCTCTCTCCCTGATGGCTCAGGACTGGAGGTAGGCATTTGATGTGGAAATAGCCCTTGCTGAAAGGGCCCTTTGATGTTTGATTTTCACAGGGACAACTCCAAACCAACTGTGGGGGGCATCAAGTGCCAGCAGGTCTGGGGCCCAAAGGGTGCCCAGGAAGGATGCCAGCAAAGGGAAGGTGCTGCCAGACCCTTATCCTGCCTGCTCACCCTTTCTCTGAGTGACAGGCAGGTGTTTCCAGGCTCTCAAAGAGGGATTTCCATTGGCAAAACTGAAATGAGTCAGCTTGCAGTGACCTGGTGTGATGGACACAGCTCCTGGCCATTTGCGCTCCCTTCCATCCCATGGCACGGTGGCACCAAGCTCTGCAGCCCCATAAGCAGAGATGTGCTGGTCCTCCCATTGCCTTCTGCACCAGCCATGTCACACTAGCAGACACATTGCCTAAAAGAAGGTCTCTATGTCTTTGCCCAGTGAAAGAGAGATCCAGCATCTCCCCATCAACCCTAGAGACCTGTAAGGAGTACAAGAAGTAGAATTAGTCCTCAGCTGGAGGAATGCAATGGTAAAAGAAAGGAGGGGACACACCAGCTGGTCCCATCACCTGTTAGACTCTCGAGAACCTTGTGCTGAAACCCACCTGCTGAGGCCACAGACTCTGCTGTGAGGATAATGTGCCTGAGCTCAGTGCGTGTGGAGGTAGGGGAAGGTTAGTCACAGACTCAGACAGCATCTGCAGGTGACACCATCCCAGTCCTGCTGCAGGGCGACACAGCAGGTGGGGAAGTGGATACTTGGTCTGGGACCAAGCCACTGTCTTCAGGTGCCTGTGGTGGCAGGCAGACTGGTCACTTGTTGGCTTCTTCAAGCCTGACATGGCTCCTAGGGTGTTTAGGGATTTCAGTAACCACCAGTTTTGCCTCCTGTAGTGCAGCAGCAAGGTTTTCTCTCCTTCCTCTGCCTCTCCTACTATTTTCTCTCATTTCACTCCTCAAACTTTTAAGAGACCATTCACCTGGGAGGTATCACCTAAAGCCGGGTGTATTGTGTATGTTCGGTCAAAGCAAGATAAGAGCTCCCAAGCAGTGAGGCACTAAAGTGGCTTCTTCAGCAGCTAGCAGCTCTCACAGAGCATGCAGTGTCTGGGGTGTGTGACCCCACCGGCCGGGATCTGCATAGGTACAATACCCCTCTTCACTTGCTGGCAGGTTCTTGGCTGGAAACTGCCGTATTAAACCTTAGACCGGTGCGTTGGCCCAGTAAACGTTATCACACCGTTTACGTTGTCTCTCTCCTTTTTCTTTTTGGAGACAATGCACATTTTATGCTTTGTCAGCAGAAGGCAGGGCAGGAGCTCAGGGCGACTCACTTCTCCTGGACGCTGCAGGCACCCAGCGCTCCCGCAGCTGCCGGCTTTGCCTGCGCTCTGCCAAGAGCTCACTATCAGCAGGTGAGCCAAGAAACAGAGGGGTTTGCACTTTGGTCTCAAATCAGCCTATGTGTTGTGAGCAAGACCTGGCTGCCTTTTTACCCAAAAGCTTTGTTCTCGGTAAGATCTGAAGATGTAGCAAGTTTTGTCTGATCCTTGAGGAACAGGAGAACTGCTGGACATCTGGAAATCCTGGATGCAAGCATGGAGCCGGTACAACTCAGCCCTAAGGCATGTGCTTAGCAAAGCCAGTGTTCCTGGGAGGCAGGGGACCGGCTGCACATGTGCTATGCAGTCCTTCCGTGCATGGGCAGTGAAGCTGATGCCTTCCAAATGCTCTGGATTTGTTGCATGTTTCCATGATGACATCTGTGCAGTGTAGACTCTGATGGGCTCTGGTTGAGGATTTTACCTGCTATGCTGGGAAGCTGAACTTCCTGCTGCCCGCTGAAAGCTGGGCCATGCAGCTAGGACTTAGTGAACCTGTGAAATGTTGAGGTTTGATGGCGATAAAGTCCTCTCTGATGGTGCAAAGCACTATGGTGGTTCCTGCTGGTTTCTAGAGGAAGCCTAGGACACCAGAAGGAAAGTGTAGTGGTTGAGATACAGTGAACTCTCAACCTAAGAAATTAACTGACAGGCTGCTGGGACATCTAATTTAAACTATATTTTTAGCGTGAGAGGTTGAACTAACTGATCCTTGAGGTACCTTCCAACCTGGTATTCTATGAATCTATGAATATTCTTCTCTTGGGAACTCAGTGTTATTCAACTGAATTCCCTCTTCAGGTTTGGAAATCTTCAGCAAGCAAAGAAACTTAATGCAAAGGAGAGACAAAAAAAGGTGTTAAAGAAGGTGATGCACACGTTGCCTTAGCTCCAGCCATACCTGACCATCAGCTGGGCTGGACAAGGAAGGAATCTTGTTCACATGCTGGTTTTCAAATGACTCCCCTGCATGGCGCCGTTTGTTTTATTTCTCCACTTAGCGTTCAGACGGTGTTCTTCTTGTGCTTATTTACTGTAAAGCAAAGAAGGCCAGGGAAAATGATCTCCAAAGCAAATAGAGCCATGTTTCCATTTGGGAAAACTTAGAGGGAAAGCGCATGTAGCTAAGCAACACTGCGCGATGGTAAATGGGGCGATTTCCAAGGCATGAATTGCATGTGGATAACTGTAAGGAAAACAACCCCAGCCAACATGCTGCCGACATTTGAATTCTTGGCCTAAGTGATTAATAAGAAATGAGACGAGTTTTCAATACTCCCAAGAGCTCCCTGGGTTGTTACATGGGTTTTTTCTCCTGCTTTTTATCTCTACCCAAGACCTTGGGTGGGAGACTGTTACTGTGGCTGGGCAGAGCTCTGAGCATGGATGTGTCACAACAAGGCTCCTTCAACCCAAAGAATGATGGGTCAGCTCCACCGCATCCCAGGGAAAGGGATGGAGACAAGAGACCCCCACTACAGGACTCAGGGCTCAGCCATGACAAGCTTCTCTCTGTTTATGGCCGGAGCAAAGCCAGAATTTGCTCGTGCATTCACACTGATGCTTGATCTCAGCCTCCCGTTAGCGGCACACAGGGGTGGCTTTGCTCACTTACGCTCCCTATGAAGCTAGATAATCTCTGCTGCAAGAAAAGGGGAGGTGTTTTGTACTCTAGGGTAACATGTTATAGGATCATAAAATCATTAAAGAAGCCAAGAATGGAAATTAAATAGGTGAAGTCACATCTGGTTGGGAGCGTAACATCCATGTGATATATCTGTTGCATCACGGGTGACAGCGCCAGCCTCAGAGGCCCTGGGGGAAGGGTTAGGTTTAGAGAACTCTTCAGCTTTGCATCCTAGGGCAGGAAATCTACTGTGTTGAGTTTGGTGGGGTTTTTTTAATAATAATAAATCTACAGATTTCAAGCCTTGCATTTGCAGAAGTGACCACTTCCCTGGACTTTTCTGGAACCTCCTACCAGGAATGGTGCCACCTCCAAACTGATGCTGGCAATTCAGCCTGAAGGTCACCAAGCGGGGGATGGCAGCAGAGCAGGGACGAGACACTGCTTTTGCTAGACGTGTCATTGATTTCCTCTTCCCACCACTTGCATCACTGGCCGTGATCAAAACATCCACTGCTGTGTTTATTAAAAAGAAAGAGTTATTGCAGGAAGATATTGGGATTATTTCTTTCCTCCAAGTTCCTCTTAAAATCAGACCTGAGGAATTTACAGAGTGGTTATTGTGCATTCCTTGGGAAAAAAGAAAAAGAGCAAGGAGTTCCAGTGCATTAAAGCAATGACTAGAGGAAGTGAAAAATACTTTCAATTCCTTCACAGTGTTGCACTTCCAAAATATTCTGGTTTAGCCCTGCAGATTGGGGGGCGGGGGGCATTTTTTTCCTCTCTCTTTTTCCCCCCTTTAATTTCTCTGAACTTGTAACAAGTTTTCTTCCATTTTGCTCACTATTTCCAAGCAACTAAATAGAGAGAGGCCTGGAACGATGACAGAGATGCAAGTGCACAAAGGGACTGGAGTGTGGTCCGATAATTCTGTAATTGGAGCTCCTCAAGGCAAAATTTTTTTCAAGCCAGTGTAAATGGGGATCGCTGAAACCCTTAACAATCGGTCTGTCAGGCTGCTTTTTTAATGGATCACTCTGTTTAACTCTCTCTGTTTGTCACAAGATGACAAGAGAAATTAGTGTACTGGAAAATATAAGGTAACTGGCAGCTCCCCAGCCTGGTTCCACGGCCCCACAGACCCCAGGGTGCCGCAGCACTGGAGTCCAGCTCACCAACAGCTCTCCCACCTTTGTGGAGAAGGAGGAGGGGAGCTTGCAACCTCCTGCCCTTCTTTGGGGCAGAAAGTCCTGCAAAAACACCCTGTGCCTCTGAGACTGACATAGTGATGAGTGACTGGGGAGAAGGAGTCCCTGAGGCACAGCTGTCTGTGGACTGAGAGAGGTGGTGGGGAGAGTACCTAAGCATGGGCAGAGTATCTAAGCGTCCTCCTGAGACTAAGTCACAAACCTTTCATCAGCTGCAAACCCACCTTGTCTTCTTTTACACTGTGGATACCTCTTTTTTTTGTAAGTGCTGTGAGTTAATGTCAGTCTTCTAGGGGTGCTGGGTGTGTGGATCTTCTCCGGGCATTAGAGAAGATCTTTCCAACATGTGAGTGAGTGTGCGTGAGCCCATGTGAATGCGTGCAAATGTGTGGCTGCTCTGGAGATGCTCCGACACCTCTGTTGTTCACAGCCAGTCTCTGAAATTTGGCAGCAATAATGCCCCAAGGCTAGAGATGTACCTTTCACTTTTCCCATGAAATTCCATTCTGGTTTGGCTGAGTTATAAAAAAAAAGTTTGAAAATCGCCATTTCCCTTCTGCTGCCTGCATTCCTCAGGAAAACTTTGGCAGCCTGTCAAAACAATAACTGAACGTGAACTTTCTAAAGAGCTGGCCCAGTGCTGTCTGCCAAAGCAGCAATTCAGCACAGCACAGCTCAGTGCTGTGCATCCTTTCTCTCACTCCCCATGCCCACCCCATCACACACCCATCCCTGGGCACCCTTCAGTGCTGACACGTCCACCACAGACACGAGTGGACAGAGCATATGCTGCCTGCCTGCACAAGGCACACATACCTCCTCTCCTCTCGCAGGAAAGCAGCTTTCCAATTCAAGCCCTGACCATTACTCCTGAAATTAAACAGGCATAAATCTCTACAGCAGCAAGGAAAGGCTAGTCCAGATCTTGCTCTGAGGAACATGCTAGGTCCAGCTGCAATAACCTGTGCAGTAGACATTTATTTAGAAGATTTTATTTTACTCAAAATGTTATATCCTATGTTGAAAGAATGTTGTTTACAATGCAAAGCCAAGCACCTTTAAGCTAGGCACTAAGGCCTAGCTTAAGGAAGCGCCTGAAGTATGATTCCTTGCAAGCTCAGCTCCCTGTGTCTGTGCTGTGCTACAACCTCTAGGTACATGAGCCCCCATTTCAACCTCTTTCCTTGTTATGTGGACACAGGAGGGAAGAGGGCATGAGCTGCTTTGACAGCTGTAAATAAGACACTTCCTAACACCAAAGTATCTCCTCTGAGTGTTTTTGCAGACCGCATATTATTCTTAATACAGGTTTTTAAGGCAATGTATAATTTTCAAACCAAAGCACCCGACTCTGGCCCACTTGCCAGAGTTTTTCCTCACCACAGAAATGCGACCGCATCTGGGGTGGAGCAAGGCAACTGTTTTGTAGGCTGTTAGGACATAAAACAACTCTAAAGCAGAGAAGAAGGACAGGAACTTGTTAAAAACACCAGTGACATTTCACATGAAACTACAGGAGGATGTAGAGAGAGAAACTGCTGCTATTTCACCCCCGCAGGGGTTAATACTTTTAATCTAGTGGCAAATGCTTTTCAGTCTCTGGGGTATTTGCGAGGCTCAGATCATACAATTCAAAGGGAAGGTGTTCCTTGCTCCATTCCGATGCTGGATGATGCAAGATGAACCTCTGCCTTTCCTACCACCTCTTCTCCAGCTGGCAAGCCCCAGGTTTAGCTGAGACCCCAGTGGCAGTATCTGAACCAATGCAGAGTAGCCCTCCTGCCTTCCCTTGTCTCCTCATCACCAGGAGATGAGAAGCAGGAAGGAATAATCCATTACTAAACCAAACTGCTACAACTGGTTGTTCTTGCACCAATGTGGATGCTCCCGTGGGAAGTTGGCCACCAAGTACAGCAGATACTCCACAAATCCCGGTGCCTATGGAGCACAAGGCTAGTAATTCCACAAGGCATTCACTGCTGGCCAGGGAGTCATCCTTTCCAATGCAAACGCAGCTCTACCTTCTACAAAGTTCATTCCAGCAGGATCCGAGCTTGTGCTAACATTCACATTACACTGTGAATGTAATATCTGGATGTGGGGAGTGGCCAGGAGCCTCCAGCCTGCCCCAAAAATCTCTCATTTGAGTGCATTTGGCTGGCAGCACTGTGGATTCAGTCCCCTCCCTCTTCCACCCCTCCAACTTTAAAAGTCCGTTGTGGCCTACATTCAGCTGTCGGATATCACATTATCATGGCTCTGCAAAGAGGAAACCAAGCAGTTTGGCACAAATGGCTTTTCTGTGTTCAGCCTGTTCCAGCACGGGTCCATTCGGCTCCTCCTGAAGCACATGGAAATGCTCAAAACTTCAATATTTAATCTTGCCTTGAAATGCAAATTGTCAGATCCAAGGAAATGAAAGCGAGCAAACGTACAGCCATCAACACGGGGATGCCGGGACAGCAGCAGACACTGTCCTCTTCTTGCTTTCCAGCCTTGGTGTGGGGCACCAGGACCCTTCCTCAAGCACTGTGCCAGGGGCAGTGCTGTGCCCCTGAGCATTGTCATTATCACCAGGATTTTATTTTGGTGCTTGAATGAAGCTTTCCCTAGCTTGGGGTGATCAAGCGCTCAGTCAGACCTCAAGCATCCCTGAGTGCTCAGCATGTCCCTGCTTTTGTTTCTGTTCTCTGAGGGCACTGCCATGATGCTCAGACTCTGTGCCCTTGGAGGGGGCAAAGGGGATTTTGCAGTGTGTAAGGCAGCACATGTGCCGCCCTATCCTCCCGGCACACACGCAACTGTTCACCCGTATTGCAAGGCAGGCAGCGTGGTAGGAAAGGGACTGCTCCGTGTGTGTGTTGAGAGCCAAGCAATCCTGGTTATATTATAAGCATAGTTTTGAGAAATAAAAACACATTAATATTCTGTTCTCTCCAGGCATTATCCTACTGTTTACCATTATACACAACCCTTTGCCTTAAATTGCATCTTTGATTAAAGCAGCAATGAGAGAAACCAGTGCTAATAACAAAATGTATTCTGCTTTAAATCACTAAAGTGAAAACATCAATAAGCTGTAACCATCAGTGCCGCCATGAAAATGAAGGCAACCACCATGGGAAACAGCAAGGATGAAATCCACTTTGCCAGCATAAAAGCCAAGTAATTAGGTCTTATGTGGGTGGAACTTATAATGAGGTGCAGGAAGGGGGAAAATGAATTTCAGCCTGAGCCTCTCCCCCTCCTCCCTCCTTCCCCCCCACCACAGCTGCTAATCCAACTTGGGGGGCTGCAGTGGGGATGGCAGCCCCGTTTCTCTGCATCACGGGGTGTGCAAAGTAGTATCTACATCTCTACTTGCACCCACTGCCCAACCCTTCCTGCCCCACACACCATCAGTGGGCAGCGTGTGGTTTGTACCCACAGAACCAATTTAAATTTCACTGGTGGGGGGAGAGTGCTTCAGGAGGGGTATTTTACTTTGAGCAAGCTCGAGCTGGTATGTTGTATCAGCCCAAAAAATTGAATCTAAAAATTAGAAAAAGGAATTTTATCTGGTTATCATGGATTAATCAGAGTTTGTGGATGGGGATATAAAATTAATTTATCTACTGCAAGTTATTTGAGTAAAAGCCCTGTGCTCCTCTGCAGTGTCCATTCCTCACAGAGCTCTATTACTGGAGCACCACTGCTCTCAATTGCTTGCTGTGGAAGTTGCGATACATCAGCCAACTTCAGATCCCCTGTACCCAGCTCTTCCCACATACTCTTAGGCTGGGTGCAGCCTCTCAGTTACTCAGTTTTGCAGTCACCTAAGCCAGAACTGTTTTAAGGAGCTTTCTACCTGGTGCTAGAGCAGGAGAAATTATTCATAACTTTCTCCTCTGAGCTTTAAAGTGCAAATAAAGCAGACAACTTCAGTGGTGGATTTCCTAACGTTCCCTGGCATCTACACAGCAGATCAAGGTGATTGTCCACCCTTGTGCCTGGTTGGAAGTCTCTGGAAAGGGCTTTTCCGTAATGTCTCAACAGCTGTCATTTTGCCTTTAAGGATGCTTCGTGACACTAACACCAGGGCTGGCTGCTGAACTGGCTGCTTAACCCGCTGCATTTCTGCCTCCCCCTGGTGCTTCCAGGCTGTTCAGATGTGGTTGACGGGCAGGCTGAGGTTGAGTTTTGGTTGTGTTTGCAGCTCAGATTTATCCCAAAGCTTGGGACAGGCAGCCATCCAGTTTGGTGCCTTTTCATCTACTTTTTTCTCCAGGTTATGTTGCTAGAAGGGAGTGTGACCCCAGGGGTCACACTCTAGCTACTGAACGGTTATAATCCTCTCTGAAACGCTCACGTTACTGTTTGCAATATGCAGCAGGCAGCTGCCAGGCACCTGCAGCAGACCGAGGAGAGAGCAGCAGGGCAAGCACCTTAGGTGGTGATGATGGAGGTGAGGAAGGAGGTGCCGGCCAGCCCCAAGACCTACCCGGGGCCGGGGACAGCGGCTCTGCCAGCGCAGGGCCTGCGCCCACTCTCGCTGACCCCATCCGGGACAGACAGGTCCGGCGCCGCAGGCGATGGCCCAGGAGAGTGCAGCCCCCCCATCAGTGCGGGAAAGGACCGCCCCCCCATCACTCGCTGTGTCAGAGGTAATGGTGCCTGTAGCGGGGCTTGCGCTCTGCCCGAAGGAGCCTGTCCTAGGCGAGTGCGGCCACTGGCCCTCGGCCTCGGCCCCGGCCCCGGTCCTCGCCTCAGCCCTCGCCTTCCTTTGTCCCGCTTAGTAACCGGGGCTCGCAGCCAATGGCCACCGAGCCGGGCGGCTCCGCCGCCAGATAATTGGTTAAGCGGTCCGAAGTCCTTCGCCAATCGCAGCGCTCGCTGCTCTCTCAGACAAAGACGGCAGCTCTGGCAACTGGGCTCAGCTCCCCCCGCGCGTGCTCCGCGGCGGCGGCCCCTCGGCGAAAGCCCAGCGCAGGGCTGTACCAACCCGCCCTCCTGGGGGGGGGGGGCGAAAGGAAGGGCGGCGAAAGAGGCGGCGAAGGCGAGAAAGATGAAAGTGATCAAAGTGGCGAAACACACGTCTAGTTTCTGCCAGTCTGCTTCCCTGTGCTTGGCTTGCCTGCGCGAAGGGGAAAGCTTCCCGCTTTTGATTTTCTTGATCACCCCCCTCCTTTGCCTGATGGAAGCACGCGCTCGCGCGACAACCCCGTCCACCGCCGCCCGTTCTCGAAGGGGTTAAAATGCCGGCGCTAAGCCCCGCCCTCCCCCGGGCCCCTCCCGCACAGTGTGGCGAGGGGCGTGGCTTTGCGCTCGTCAAGAGGCGGTTGGCGAGGTTGGGCCCCTCAGAGCCTCTTAAAATGAACCGGAGTGGGGCTGGAGGCATCGCGCTGAGCCAGGGGCTGCGACCTGCTGCAGCCGCGATCTGCTGGGCACGGCGGGACCGGCCGCCGCGGGCTGCCCACAGCGCTCTGAGCCCGGTCCGGCACTGAGCCCCGCACGGACAGCGGCATCGCTTGGGCTCTGCGCCCGCCGTTATTGTTACCCGCCGCCCCCTCCCTTCTCCTCCTCCGCCGGCGGAAAGAATTGGTCCAGAGACCGAAATCTTCCCCTTTTCATCCGCTTCTTCCATCCCTCCTTCTCTTTTGTTTGGGGGGTTTTGTTTTGCTTCCAGCCCGGTGTTTTGAGAAAGCCCCGAAAAATGGCGATTTTTTAGGGATAATTGAGGAAAAGTGGCTTTTCTGTAGAAAGGTGTTTTTTAAACAAAAAGAAGCACTGTCTCTATTTTTATATGTATTATATATAGCTACCTGTCTTAGTTCCTGCAGGGCAGCTGCTGAAGTGACTTCTGTGCTGAGCTTTTTGTAATGAAGTTTAATTTTACAATTTTGATTTGAAATTTTCTACCTTTGAATTTTTTTAATTTTTTTTTTTTTTGCTAGAAGCGTTATTTCAGAGCGGGCTAGATTTTTTNTTTTTTTTTTTTTTTTTTACCATCCCCCCCGCCTCCCTTCCCCGAGCAATCCCATCTCTTACTTATCACTGTGCCGGGAGTTGCCCGTCGCGATGTACAACACGGTGTGGGACACGGACCGCGATGACCCGGACTGGAGGGAGGTGATGATGCCCTATTCCACTGAGCTGATATTTTACATTGAGATGGACCCTCCAGGTAGGGAGCTGCAGCCTGCCCGGCCACTTCGCTTTTCATTCCTTCCTCCCTGCCCTGTCCTACCTACTCCTTGCGGACTTTTTCCCGTTTGGAATCTGCAGAGAAGGCGGGAATAAAAAGAATGAATCTGTAGTTAAACTTTGTATAAACTTTTCGGGGACTTGTACCGGCTGTCTCCTGGACAAAAGTATTTTAATGCTGTTTCTGTGAGGGTGGGAGGATAACTACGGTTTGTGTTGCGTTTTGGGAGGTGGAAGGAGGCAGGAGGAGAGGAGCTGGTCGAAGCCTGTCTCCGGAGTCTCCTCTTTTTTTTTTTTTAAAGCCTTTATTGAAAACCGTATATTTCGGCTGTATGCACTTCCAGAGCTGCATTTTTATTAGCTTCTTCACCTGTGTGCCTTTATGTGCTTGTAACACTTTGATAGTAGTGATTTACCTACCTCCATTCAGTTCCAGTTTAATCGCTTTTACAGTCTCAAAGACCCTTTTCTTGCCGGCTCTCTTCCAGAACTGACAGATGAAGTGTGCGGCATCGCAGGGTTTCAGTGCTGAGGGGGAAACTGAAATACTTGGGAGCAGGGTGGAATCCATCCATCCCTGGAGGCACTGTGAACTTTGATATTGCTTAATAATCTTGTTCAAAAGCGTTTCATGTGGTTATTTTTCCCTACTTTCCCCATGGATTTCCAGTGCTGAAAATGGAGAGATGTGTTGTCCCTTGCTTGCCTGAAGTTTTTTGATGGGACAGAAAGTTTCTCTTGTCTGAAAAGTGAGGGAAGGCTTACAAGGAGAGGAGGTTGAGTTGCTAATGAAGTAAAGTAAGCATAAATGACACTGCTGAAACCATATCTGTACCTGTAAGAATGTTAACAGCCTGTGAGCTGTACAGGAATTGAAGGGCCTTTATATCTTCAGGTCTGCAAACAGTGCAGCAAGAAGGTAATGGTAAAATATGCATCAAAAATTTTATCTCACAGAGAAACTGATGGTAAATCAGCACTTTGAAGTGGTATGTTCTGCTAGACTTCGAAAATGCACTTCTCAATGTGTGCTTGAGTCGTGGCTGGTGCCTCCAAGTGTGGTTTAGTCTCTTTGTTTCAGCTCTGTAAGCTTTTTTTCCCCTCTCCGTAGATACTTTTTATAAAACAGGAGTTGATCATTCTGACATTTTTGGATCTTTAGAACCTGCACTCACTTCTGTTGGTAACTCTGATGCTTTATAGATTGGACAGATCTCTCAGATGCACGATATTGGCCACTACTCCTTAAATTCTTGCATAGCTGACACTACCTATTTTTAGATGTTGTTCCTGAAAGCATAAAGTTTAGTCAAATCCAGCTGCTTCTGAGACTTTCAAAGGATACCTTTCCTGTAAATGCTTTTGATTTTTAAGCATTCATGAGTTTAGTATTTGTATTTCCTTGTATCAGATGAACAAAATCCAAGTTCTATTATAGGTGACTTAAAGCAATTGTAGTGTGTGTTTTTTATTAAAAGCCCCTTGAATGGCTTAGGATTTAGCAGCCTCCTCACATTAACTGGACTGGTCAGAGAACAGCTTCCCATTTCTGTGGGAATTTGGCCACGCCGCCTTAGGAAAGTTACCTTAAGAAGCAGCACTCGCATCATTAGTAATGCCAGATTTCCATCACTGAGGTCCAGTTGTCAGGGATCAAGACTGTACACAGTCCAAACATCAGTTAGCAAAGGGACTTAGTGTTACATGCTGATCATCTAAGTATTCAGTGACTTTATCTTTCATGTTTTTGAGGTAGACAAGCCAGAGTTAGAAAGTACGTGTAGGATGGCCCTTGTGCATACGTCCAAATTTTCACAGAACTACCACTTCTAAACTGCAGCAGGAGGGAGAGTGTAGCAGAGGTAGTTTGCACTTTCCTTGTCCAGAGGTAGGACAGGAAAGTGTTCTGGTCTGGGGTGATAGGTCATCCCTAAGGGCAATGTGGAGGTATTTATTGGAAGGCTTAAACATTCAGCATGCCTCAGGATAAAGTCCCTGCGTTTGCACCCGGTAACAACCACAGCTCCATTTGGCCTACTTCCAAGAAAAATTTGAAGGTTTTCAGTGTAGCATTCCCCCTGTGCGGTGGTTGGAGTTCCTGAGCAGCTGAATGGTGCCAATATGTTTTCTCAGCAGCGCATAAACTAACAATATGCAGAGAGTGTCCCCGCTGCCAAAGGAGGCAGCGTGGTCTTTTGTTCACAGAACTTGCGTGAAGAGATCTGTGGCTGGTCTTTATGCTTCAGGACTGGGCATCAACTGACACCGGGAGCCAAGTGTCTCAAATCACGCATGACTGCTCAGGGTTACGTTTTAGTGCGTCTAAACTTCAGGCAGAAGACAAAAGCAAGGTGAACGTAATGTTCGGTGTCACCTGTAACCTCTAAGTCAAGGGTGGGGATACTGTTTCTTGTTAAGGGCCAGTAGACCTTTAATTTGTCTTGGCAGGCTGTCTTAATACCCACCTTAGCACTGACCATTAATAATGCAGAAATAAAATCCTGTGGTGGCAAGCAGCCTGCAGCATGGCCATAGCTTCTGTCAGACCTTGGTGCACCTGCACCAGCTTATCAGTGTGCTCTTGTTTTCTGCTTAAGGTTGAGGTGCAAATGGATGCTCAGAGCAGGTCCTGAAGCCTTGCATCTGGAAGACTTGCTTAGAAGTTCAAAAATTATAACAAAGCTGATGCATCTCATAAGAGATCTGCAGAAGTCTTTCCAGCTCCAGCAACGAGGCATTGCTAGCTTTTTGCTAGCTCTTAGTCTGTCCTAAACACAGGAGTGTGACATTTTTCCTAAAGAAAATCCCTAGGTGTACCTAGGGATTCAGTTCTGCCAGCCTTGCAAAGCATTAGAGCAGGGCAGCTAATACAGGAGGAACGGTGGTGGCAAGCAGCAAGGTGACTCCTCTTACCTAATGCTTTTTCCTTCTGCTTGCATGGCTTTTGGCATAGTTAAATGTACTCCTGACATGAGGTAGGGTCTAGATGTGGCGAATAACTTCTAGTGTCTGAAAACAAAAGTGGAGTTATCAGTAGATAGCAAAGATAGCATGTAGATGGCAAAGTAGCTTCTGAACTTCCTAATCAAGACTGATGTACGTTGTTATGGCCACAGCAGCATCAGATGCTGGTTTTGGCATTAGGAAACTGTCTTCAGGGATTCAGTTGGTGTTTGTTCCTGCTGTGGGACGTGCTGCCTTAAAAGACAAGGAGATAGTTTACTGGATTGAATTTGTTATTTAACTGCATCCATTCAGGTTTGCAAAAAATTTGTTACTATTGTAAGATTTTTGAAAGGAGAATCTTGAAGCGACAGCAAAAGTTACCAGTGTTCCTAAAGCCTAGCTACCTATGTGTTGCCATGCTTCTAATTAGTAGGGCTAAGTAACGTTTCTCTCTCTGTAGATCTGGGATATATTATCAGTTGTGTTGATGATAAAATGTGTAATCACAGAATACATTTTGTCACAGTTGGATGAAAATCAGTAAGAGTGTTCCACTGGGATTTCAGACACAGATGTCAGTGAAGATATTTGGCTCAACTACAAATTAGAGGTTAGTTTAATTTGTATGAGTTATGAAGACAACTACAAGTTTAAAGTAGACTTAATAATGCAGAATGGGCTGTATTTATAAGCAGATAATAGAAGTGTTTCTTCTAAAGGTTATATGAAAGCTACTGTTTTGAAGCCTGCCAGGCCCAGAAGTGATAGACCATAGATATAAGTCTGTCCTACTGTCTTTTTTTGAGAGTACGGCTCTTCCTGGCCTCATGTGCTGCCAACTGGTTGTAACAATGCTGCTGCTACAAAATATTTTTGTAATAAAGGATGGCCCAGCAGTAATCTATAGGCTGCTTAGTTTATTCTACTCAGCAAAAACAGCACTGCCATTGTATAAGTGAGACAAGTATTTGAGGAAAAAGTGTAATTATTTATTCATTATAGTTTCTAGTCTCATATATAATTTGTCAACCCTTGTTTTAGGAGAGCAATACTATAATTGTAATTTGGAAAACATAGGGTTCTGATCTCAAGGGCAGTGTTTACTTGGATCTCAGTCCTGCTACATCATTATCAATGTTATAGTGGAAACTGATGTGGCTTCTCAAATGGGGTTTGTGGTATGCAATAGCCAGATGTAGGAGAACACTGTCTATGCCTGACTAGTTTTCCAGTGGGAGAACAGATGCAAATTTTAATGGCACTGTCAGTATTGTCCTTTAGCTTATCTGAACGGACTCCAGAAATTTATTTCTTACAAAGTTCTACTCTTACAAATCTTCAGAAAGCAGCAGTTCAAATAGTGCATGTAGTCAAGACAGCAGCACTGTGGCAGCAACTGTCTTCAGTGCAAATCACTGGAAGTTCTCTTTCTACAAAAGCAGATGCTGGGAATAAGTTTTATTATTACAGAAGGGAAGTTTGTGCAGATTGTTTTGGCGTAGAGCAGGAAATAAATAAGACTCAGTCAGATTCTGCATATCTTAGACAATGGCTTGCATTGGAGTATCAGCTCCTTTGAGGCCATGTTGTGAAATGCTTGTATTCTGTTTCTGTTACACCTAGATTTCTCTACTGGCCTTTTTCATTTAATGACTGCTGTAACCCTTTTTAAATTTCTGATTGCGTTTGCAGGCTTGCTATTGCATTCCTTGCGTTTTGGTTTTCATTTTGATGGCTCTCACTGTTAAAGAATATCACTCATCAGCTTTCAATTAAATACATGAATGCAAAAAAATAGCATCATTAATATCAAGTGAAATGATGCTTTGCTTGAGGTAGGAGAGCCTTCTTTAAATGGCAGAAACTTTTGTTTATCAGCAAACTTTCAGATGATGTGGAAATAGTTGGGGAGAGAGGGCTAGCTGAAGGGAGTTTTTGAGCCCTGAGCTTGGCAAAGCTGTAGATTTATCCAAACTAAACCATGGGAGAATATTCTGAGACAAAACAGAGTTCTTCACCCCATGTACGAAGACGAAATCTGCAGCAGATGTTGTCTGTGCAATCTGACCAGGTTTATGGGTCGCGTGATGCCTGTAACCTGTTGGGAGTTAACTGTGTTGCATCCTTTTCCTCACCTGCTTAAAAGGAGGAGGCTCCTCTTTGAGTTTCATTGGGGGAGTGGTATTTTCCCAAGCAGCAGGGTTACTTCTGTCTTTGCCATTTTTCTGTGCGATATTTTATTCTAGAGTGAAGCTATTTGGGCTTATCTTTGCTCTACAGCTTGGGAAAACAGAGAGGCATAGCTGGTCACACACGTCTGCGCCCAGTACTAAAGCAGTTGGGTGCATTACATCATCTCATGTTGGTTGTTTAGTGAGTCACTTTTTGGGCAAAGAAGTAGAGAACGCTAGAAACAGCAGCATAAAGAATACTTCTATCAGTGTCCTGTATGATTTAAAGCTTAGCCTTTATTATTGTAGAAAAAGGCTTAACTGTGGTGAAACAGATTGTGGTAAAACTTTGGCCTCATGAAAGCAGTAGGTGTGTTCTAGCTAGATTTTTTGGAAACTCTTCTTTGTAAAGTAGGTTGCTGAGTAATGCTCAAAGAACAGTCTCTGCTTATGTACTAAAATGCCCCTATGGAAATGAGTCAGATTTTCTATTTGCTTTTTATCTTATTTCTTTTGACAGGTTAAAATCTGCACAATAGCTAAGTAAGCAAGAATTCACTTCTCCATGTAATCTAAACTGCAGCGTATGAGCTGGTGCTGGGTCCCCAAACAATGCGAGTAGATGTTACCTTTTTAGAAGATATTTCCGTTGTCCTTAATCTTTGTTTTGCCCTCCATTCAATAGACAAAGATTTTGCAATGTTTCAATGAGTTTGTTCCAGTACCTTAAGTTCTACTTCTTCTGATGAAAAGTGGCTACCCACAGGATGTTCTACAAGAATTCATACAGTGTAAAAGAAGCAAACTGCAAGTGCTGCCCAGCTGGACACTGACCAGTTGCCTGGTGAATCCTGGTGCCAGAGCACAGTGTGCTCTGAAGCTTTCCTGTAGCTGAACAGGATCCAGGCTCTTCCTTGGCTTTTAGTCTGGTGGCACACTTGAGATAGCTACCTTCCATCCAGTGCTCTTTGAAAAGGAGATTAAATACTTCTGCTGCTTCAGCCTGTGACTGCTTCCAGCGTTCGCTCGGACTCTCTACCGTTTCCTGTGAATTGGAGAACTGATTTTAATGACAGTTCAGAAGAACGTTAGGGATATCTGATTTTAGAAGTAAAGCTGTTGGTTACTTAGGAAGTAGCCATGGTTATTTAGGAAAAGCTTGAAAAACATCATGTTTCTCAGAATAAAAATTTGTGGACTTTGACAAGTCAAAAGGACATCAACCTGTATCCCGTTCACCCTGCTTGCTCTACAGAGTAGAATTTAATCAGTTTTAGGCTGATGTCACATTGGGACTCCTGTACTTGAAGTCAGTCTTTTCCTTCCAAACATTAACCTTCCATTTCCTTCTATTAGTTATTTACTCTGTTCCTTTCCCTTAAGTGAAAAAATTCCTAGGGACCTTTTTTTAAAATTTTTTCCTTCTGTAGCCTTAACCAAAGTTTCAGCCTGTAGTCCCTAACTTCCAATGCTATTCCCTTTGCATTTGGAGGCATTTCTTTCCTTCCTTGCATCCTTCCCCTCAGAAACACCTGAACCAGATTTGCTGCAGTGAGGCCAGAGCAAATTGCTGTAATGAGGAAACAGTTTGCTGTTTGGGTATTTTTTTTGTGGGCTGTAGGACTTGTGCTCCGGCGTTTGGCCCAGGAAAATGTGAGATGAATGAGAAGTTCACTGATGTAGTGTGTATGTAAATTCTGGTGTCTATTACAACCTACATTTGTACACTGGAATTAAGTTTCCCAGGCTGGCAGTCAGAACTCCTGCTACACTGCCCTGTATGCCCATCCTGGGGACATTGTAGGAATCTAGTTGTTTGGCCTTCTGAGGAGCCGCTCTCAAGTGTCAAATTAGAAGTCTTTGGGTTTACTCTGATTCATCTCATGTCTTCAAAAGTAGTCTCTTAAAGGATACAAATAAGTTTGCATCAATGAGATGGATGTTCAAGATCCTTTCCATTATGAAGGGTACAGTACAGTCTCATAGGTCAGTTTTAAGAGAATGAAAGAACTCAAACTGCTGCTTGTGAAGTGGATTTAATTAAAATGCTTTGAAGATCACAGCCTTCTTCAATAAGATTAATCCATTTCTTGTGAGCAATGGCCATGCAGACTGAGCTCGGCTAGACAACTTGATTCCTCCTCTGAATCTCAGCTTCTGGTTAGGACTGCATGAGTTGGGATGTCTGCCTTGGTGGAACTTCTGTCAAGATCAAGCTTCTTAGAAAAGATAATGCATGACACCACATACAACAGTTTTCCTCTGTATACTATTATATCTTCAAATGTTTTGTGGAGCATTTATTTGAATGCACTTTTTTAAAACTCTGTTTAGATGACTGTTAACAATTTAGGTGGTGTTGAAATATTTTTGCTTAGCTAACTAGAAAATAGCTTGACAGAGTGCAAGGACAGGTACTGTGGGAAACAATATTACATACTGCTTTGAAAGATCTGAGTTAGTGTTAAGCTGAAATAAAATGCCTCTTAGAGCAGCAAGAGTCACACGATATTTACATCTCTATTGTTATTTTTAACTAGACTCTTGTGCAGCACATTTCCCAGTAATGCTGGTTACTTCTGTGATTTGGTTTTCCTGTGCAGTTTCTACCTGATGCCTGAATGGGTGGTTGGTCTTTGAAATATCTGGGGAAAACTGTGCTTTTTTTTTTTTTGCTAAAATGGCTTTTTCTTTCGGCTTTGAGTGTCCTAGCCACAGTGTGTGTGTCACTGCTCAGGCCTGCCTTCATTCTCAGTCTTCCACAATGAGAAGCTGGTGCTTAGTTCTCAATCACTATAGCTCTGTGCTTATGCTAAACCTTGTGTTTCCCTTACTGTTATCAAAACTACCTCTCATGTATTGACCAAAGAGGATTTTTTTAATAAGTGTTTGAAGGCTAGCTGTAGAGGCATAGAAAACACGCTGTGGTACTCCTGTGAAGGCAAATGAGGAACTACTTTAGTTAAGCTCCTCATCTAAAAGCAGCTGGCTTGCTTCTCGTGTGTTGTGGACACTTTTCATTATATGGTCTTCCAAACCTGACATTGGATGGTATAAATTACAATTAATATTGACTATTTCGGATTTTCATGGACAGTGTCTGCTGTGGACTTCAAACTATTGATAAAATCCTAGATCCTAGTGTCTAGGAGATAAAGCTATTCCATCCAAGCGTGTGATGTTGGGTAGTGACAATCTGAGTGATGTAACATGGCAAAAATTCTAAACCATTGCTTTTCTTTTGCTATCTGGCTCATTAATAATGTGTTAATTATCCTTGGTAAGTAAAAGAGGGCTTTCCATCTTAACTTTGGAACAGTCGTTTTGGCCCTCTTGGTTATGGAACCTCCAGTGCTGCTGTAGCTTTGTAGCAGTTACACTGTGGCCCGAGTTGAAAGGAGAGCTGCTTCATCAAGCAGTGATAATATTTGAAAATTTTGAGGTATTTTGGCTTTGCAGCTTCATGCAAAGGATGGAATGAAAAGAGGATGTTATGTTACTTAACGCAAGTCAAAATATTCCAGTGTTGTTTATCTGATGGTCAACATTTCTGCCATCTCAGCCTATGAAGTAACAAGCCTTATAAAGTATTGAGAGGTGCTTGTGAAATGCCCAAACCCGTTCTGAACTTGAAGCTTTTCTTCACACACTGTTGTTGTCCACCATTCTGCAGGTATCCCATAGCCGATCTTTTAACCTATGGGTTCACTAGCTATGGTGCTAGTGAAGAGAGGAGTGCAGCAGAAGTCTATCAGGCTGTAAGAGGCAAAACAGTGGTTGGGAGTTGTGGGAGAGGACTGGATAGCTGGGGAGCTTTCAAACAAAATAGATTTTAATTTTAAAAAAGGACAATTAATAGAAACTGAAAAGATTTCTTAAAGGTGTTGGTTTTTATGAAGGTTCATAGAAACACCAGCAAAGCTGTAATGGGAGTGTTTTCATTGGAAGCCTGACTGGCTTTCTGCCAACTTGTCTGCTGTTTTCTGTAATAAGATACTGAAAGACTTCAATTCTTTGAAATATGTCTTACTTGTTGGCATCTTGCCTGTTTTGGGGGAGAAGAGCAAAAATGTGAGTGTACCTGAGGTTCTGTGGCTAGCAATAATGTGATCAAGTAGCTTCCTTCTCCAACCCTTGGAGACTTCTTGGTGCATATTAGCTGCCCTTTGAGGAAGGACAACTTCAAAGGGTGTTGGTGCTCAGTACTTTGCAAGAGGGGTCTTGGCAAATGAACTGACAAGCTGCCGTGTGGAGCTGCCAAGATACCGTACCTGTCGGTGGTGGGGAATGGACTGCTGTCAGCAGGTGCGTTCAGCCCACTTCTTTGTCAGCTGGAAGGTCTCCACAAAAGCACAGTGCCTTAATGCTCTGGCTTCCTCACATTAGTACACCATTTCTCTGAAATTATGTGCAAAAAGCACCTTTGTTCAGCATATGCTTTTTTCTCTTAAGTGTCTTGAGGGGATCTTGTGCAGCAGTGACAAGTACAAGACTGTTGAGAGGGAGAAAAAGATTTTTGAAGCTTTGCCTTCAAAGTGTTAAAGAAATTGAGCAAACTGTTGGAGAAATTGAGCAAGACTATAAAGAGCAGCTAAAGATCGGGGGAATTTTCTAACTTTTATAAAAATGCTAGCCTACATTTTCATTGCAAGCCCTCATCTATACATCCAAAGGGGAAAACCCTTCTGTTCTTAAGGACTATGTAATTAAAATGTTAACTGGCCTAACTGTGGGTTTCTTGTATGTTTCCATAGTAGTGACACATTCTAGAGCTTTATTTCAGTTTGTAGGGTATCTACTGTATGTTAGCCTTTTTGAAGCCAGGTAACTATTTCAGAAATCCTCTAATCTGTTTTCAACTTGTCACAATGTGGAGGGAGAGCAGATTGAGGGCATCACAAAGATGGCTAGTAAATGAGCTCATGGAAGTGCTGAGTGACTTGAAATTGACTTCATCAAAGCACTTAGTAATTGTGGTTACTCACAACGGTAAGACAGACTTAATACTGCATTTAAGCCTGCTATGCTTTTGAGTATCTGCCTTGCAGCTCTTGGAAAATATGAGAAGAAATGTCTAAGTGGCATCTGCCTTAAAACTGCAAATTAGGGTTTGATTAACTGGCAGGTTTATCTTGTATACAAATACTGCAGCCAGAGAAGAAGTGGGCTGCTTGGCTGGATGCTGTGTGGGATGTAGTACTTGCAGACTCAAGGCTCCTGAATTCATCACTCCGGAATTAGTGCCATTGAAGACCCTCACAGGGCTTGGTGGCTCTTGGATCATGTAGACTTGTGAAGTTTTTGATTCAAAACCTGACTGGGAAAAGTGCATCTCTCATAGAAGTCACACTAAAGTACTTTGAAGCTAAAATCACAATTAGAGCCCGTTCTTTTCTACAAGAGACCTCAATTAACAAAAAAGCAAACCCCAAAACAGCAGTGCTGGACATTCTTCGGCCTTCTTGGTTGTCTTTGTTGTCTTGCTTCCTTGATTGTCTGCTGGAGGTGGCTGGAACTTCAGGGAATCAAGTCGGTTAAATCTTGAGTAGCCTTTTTAAAAAGCAGTTCTATGCAGTCAAGAAAGCATCAGAAAAATTACCTTGCAAGACCTAATCAATAGGCTTTTCTCTCTGTCCTTGTGCGGCAGCTCTGCAGAGCCGCTCAGCTGAAGCTACCTGCTGGAGCCAGCATCGCAGCCTTCACACCCTGACGTCACAACATCCGATCCTGTGTCCAGCTGCATTGGCTGCTGCTACCTCTGCTCTGTCCCTTTTATTTGCCCCCTTCTAGTGGGCACTGATCAATTCATTGGGATTTAGCTCAAGCTATGGTAAAAAGAGGGGGAGGCTAAAAAGAGTGGGTTAGGATTGCTAAAGAAAGAAAAGCCAGAGGTGCCCACTGGTGCATGAGGGAGAGCCAGGCTGCTGTCATCACTGCGTGCCAGGCAGTCATCGAGGCTGAACCTGATCTTGGGAATGGAAGGGTCCAGCTGAGCAGTTGCCTTTTTGGTTTTGGAAAGATTTGTACTGTAAAGCTGTCCTAGAGAGGTGGTAGGGGAAGGATGCTTGTGTGTCTTGCACTAACAGCAGGTTTTTTATTAAGGCAGATACATCCACTGTGCTGTTAATCACTTGTGATCAACGTTCTTTCTCTCCTAGGAAAAGGCAGGCAATAAACCGTCAGGATCGTTCACTCTAATCAGAGCTTGTTTTTACATAAAGTAAGATTGTGCCTGTGGCTAGATCAGTGACCCAGTGATGTGGAAAGAAACGTGTCTGCTCTTGAAAGCATTTCTGTTGACTTCAAGCCAGCCGTATTTTACTATACTGTAGGATTTTAGCTCTAATGTTCACCAAGTAAGGTATGTAAAGTGATCTTTTTGACTTTAACTCAAAATTTTAAGGGTGTGGCTTCTCATACAAACATCACAAGATTTCTCCTAGGATGGTGGTTAGTACTGTCTCGTTTTTACAGTTAGTACTTGTAAAAACTATTTTAGGATGCCTCTTCTAGCTGCCTATTGGGTTGGTGTTACGAGAGCGGTAGCAGGGTGAATGATGGTCTGTTACAGCAGACTTGTGGAACTGTTACAAAATGCTCCCTTTGTCATCATGGGTTCTGGCCTCTGGGGGTTTAAACTACCTTTGTGCTCTCTCCTGCATTTGTACAGACTGCAGTTTTATCAGAGTAGCCCAGAAACTCTGACATGGATGGGCATGTGGGGCTGCTGGGTAAAGCAATAGCAAGGGCCTGGTTCTTTATCCAGTACAGGAGAAAACCTATTATGACTCAGAACTCAAATTATTGTAAGTAAAGAATTGGATCCATAGCTCTCTGGAAACAGGATCCACCCTTGCAAATACTTTTGTATTCTTAAAATGTGCAAACTATTAAAAAGCATTTCTTAAAAGTCTATTGTGAAAAGAACTGGCTTTCATGAGTCAGGTTTTACAGGAACTGGTCCAAGCCTTATTCTTTTCCCTGGAAGAATTTCCTTCCAATTTTCTCAAGAAGAATGAAGTTCTGCATGCAAATCCCCTGATAGCATGAAATGATACCTGCCTATTAAGTGAAAGAAGGAGAAACCCCACCTGCAGTAAGGACACTGGGTGTAATGTCTAGTGATCTGTCCACATGCCGAACTTCTGTTCTTTACCTTTCTGGTTTTTGTTAGTTTGCTTTTCTGTGCCCAGTACTTTGGAGTGAGTCCTAACAAAGCTGCTAAATAATTCTACAGTATATAAAGGAACAAGACTTAATCTTACAAGCAGGGCTAGAGAAGTATTCAAGTGCTTTAGAGAATACTTGAAAGCCTCTTCTGGAAAGCCCCTATTACCAGTGTAAAACAGGCTTTTAGACTGTGAAATACCTTGAAGTTTTTGATATGCCCAAGCCTTAACTTGCAAGACTCAGTAAAATAATTGCCAGTGCTGGTAGTTTTCTAAGAATTCTCCACGCTGTTATGTTTTTATCTGAATCTCTGTGCACATGTTTGATTCTGAATCTGCAAAAGATTCTTGGATGGATCAGAATATGGACAAGTTTTCCAAACTCTGATTTGCTGCCATGTGCAGACACCCATGAGACTCGGAACCCCTCTCTCTTGCCTAGGAGAGTCTGTAGTGTAGCACAGCCTAGGTGTGTGGTCAGGAGGAGGGAGAACTTGAAGAAATTTTCTGATTCAGGATCTTTAGGGAGGTGGAATAGTGTAGGACGCTAGGTACAGCTGAGTCTACAGGCGTGGTCTGGTTACGTGCTGCTCTGATCCTGCAAAAGTGAGATGAAGCCAGGAGCTTCAAACGAAGTAGGGTTAGAACTGTCTCTCTTTCAATGGTGCTTTGTACATATATGTGTGTGTGTTATACAAATAGCTGTAGTAGCTGAGCTAGGAGTAACCAAAGCCTCCTAACCAGGAAGCTACTTTACTGAATCCAAAGGTTTTCAACTTCCTTTTATAACAAGCCCTGTTATTGCCTCACTACATATGTGCACACCTGAAAGTTCCCAGCTCACCCCATAAAAAGAACCTGTATGCTATGGTTTTATGCTCAGTCCCACGGAATGAATGCTGCTATCTGAATCAGGTGTTTGGTCAGCAACCCCAGGGTGCAAACGTCTGGGTCAAGGTTCACATTTAGTTTAGATTGGCTCGATTAAAGTATCTACTGGTTTGTCTGAGAACAGTGAAGTTACTGTGTCAGATATTCAACATGAAATGGTATTTGGAACTGCAATTGGAACAGTGTTTTCTCTTCTTTAATGTGGGAGGTGTGGCTCAGAGGTGAGCACACAGATGGTGCCAAGTAGCACACCTCTTGGTGTTAAGCCATTCAGCACTGGAGCTAGAGATCAAAATCTTCTTTCTGCTCCCTTTATTTGTATTTCTGCTTGTATACTGGGTCCGTGTGCATCTGAAAGATGGCTGTTGTCAGTGTGTCGGGCCTTCTTGGTGATGCTGCTGTAATCTGATGGCTAGGGCACAGGGCTGGGAGCATAGATATCCACACTGACTTAAAGATGTGCTAGTAGCAAATCAGTGTGTAGCTGCTTTCCTACTCTGAAATCAAATGTGATCTGTCCCTGTAAAACATCTTGTCTCATGAAATGCCTGAAAAATGCTTGGTTTCAGCAGCAGTGTTCTTGATGAAGCATTCAGCCTTTGCAAAGTGGAGGAGAGCACTTAAGACATCTTTCTTGAAGAAGATAGTGTAATGAGTGTCTGCTGACAGACCAGTCCCTACCAATACAGGGGCATGCTTCTGACTGCTGAGTTACTACTGATACAGGGCTTACGTTCAAGATCATTGTAAAGTTGTGTGAGCAAAAACTGGCCAAATGGGAGGGCTTCATTGTATGGCTTTCATTGTGTAACCTATTCTGAGAAGAGAAGCAAAAGCCTTTTTGCTTTGAGTCCAGAATAGAGGAATTCTGGACAGTTATGTACTAGGCCTACAGATGTGCAGTTCTAGCTGTCTTGGCAATGTGTAGCATCTCTTTTCTTATGGCAAGCACTTCAACTATATAAAGTGGCACAGCCACTCTAATAATGACTCTGTCCCATTTCCCCCTCCTTTATTCCCTTCTTTTAGCCTCTCATGTCCTGTAGTACTGAGTCATGCTTTTGTTCCTAACAGGAACTTAAGTGACAAATCCAGTGTGAAACACTAACCTTGGGTCTATGGTTGATGTACCACAGCCACCATTTCTCTCACTAGCGATGCTTCTTTCCCTCTGCTGAAGAAGAATCCACGAGTTTGATTTTACAGGCTGGCAGAAGGACTGGTGACACGTGAGCAACAGGATGTTTTCCACAGTGGTACCCTTCACACTGTGGTTTCAAACAGTACAGTTCTGTAGTTTTTTTGGAGGTTCAGGTGGTGACTGCCCTTGTAGTCTTCCCTTTAACAAACTCTTCCCTTTAACAAACACTCATGTCTGCTCATACTCTTGCCCTTTCCTCTCCCTCAGCTATTGACTTCAAGATTCCTTTAAAATTACAAATTACATTTACTTTGAGAGAACTTGAAATGTAAGTTCAAGATGAACATTTTTTCTTGTTTTTTTGCTGTCAGTGGTGGCTTTAGTGATTTGTTTTTTCCTCCCTGTTTACCTTTGTCTGATCTGTTCATTTTCAGCTCTTCCTCCAAAACCCCCCAAACCGATGACTCCAGTCAACACAAACGGAATAAAGGACAATTCCAGTTTCTCACTGCAGGAAGCAGAATGGTACTGGGGGGACATCTCAAGGTAAGCAATATTACTAAAATATGTGTGTTAATTCTAACAGGCTTATTCTGATTTTATTGAAGAGAATGAACATGCCTGTTTCAGGCAACATTTTACAGAAAGGAAGCACCTCAGGGCTGCTTGGCAAAGCACCTAAGTGAAAGTTTTTGACTGGTCTCAGGACTTGAATTGCTGTACTAGTGTAGATACTACCCTTGTTTGTGACAGTTATTTTGGAATTCTAAATTTCTCCACACATGAAATCTTTGAAAAATAGACAACAGTGCTTTGGAATGTGCTAGCTAATAGGTTTTGTAAGCATATGATGCTTGGATGAACACACGGAGCAAAATTTCGGTAGAAGGCTCAGAATAAAAGGAGTTGCATTTTTATTTTTGGTTTCTTTAACATTTGGTTAAAACTGCATCTGTGGTAATTTCTACTACATGGTGATATAAAAAGCTCTTACAAATGCAAACCATTGTCAGCTATGCTGAGCAGATGGTACAGACACATACGAAATAAATGAAGTTGTACCTTAAGGAAACCCTTTTCTGTGTGCTTGAGAAAATAGATGGCTTGGGTTAGGTTCAGAAAATTAAGTGACAGGTTTAAATATTTCATAAAAGAGCTAAAGCATCCAATCATCTCTCTCCATCTTAAGGCATTTCTGAAGAGTCTAGAATTTGGATCTGTAAGGGAAACTATGAGTATGTGCTCAAGAACTGCTCAAGCTTGTGCACATACTTTGGAACACACTGTCAGACAGAGGCAAGAAGAGTGTGTTTGCCACAGTAGTTCATTGAAGTCCTGAGAAGGGAAATAAAGTTTTCATATCTTTATTGTACTACCCTTATCTTTAAAGCAAACTGCCACAGATCTTGTTTTTGAAGGGCCTTGGCAGAGATGTTTTTCTGTTAATTCTAAATCGAAGCAGGATGGCAAAACCTAATCACAAAGCTCACTATGCAAGATCTGTGTAAAACTGCTCCATATTGGTATCAGTCTACTGACTGGTTGGTTTCTCAGTTGGCAGTGCAAATGATGGCAGGAGCTAATGCAGCACCAATCACATTGGAGTGGCCTTACTGAATTGCATACCTATGTAAAGATGGGATTGTTTATGACCCTAATTTGACAGCCAGCAGGTAGGCTTGCATTGGGCTGTCAGGGCAGGAGTCATGTTCTTCAGTCAAAAATGTGTGCTGAAAATTTAGTCACAAGTGCCTGGGTGCAGGTATGAGACCAGGTGCTTGGGTCACACCTCTCCATTCAAAAAGGACATTTCAGTTAACTGGATATAGTCTGTCAGATCTTCTGAGAAAAGTAAGTGGATATGCACATGATACTTAATAGAAGCCTGTTTTGCTAACAGGCTAGTTTTCAGCTAGCCAAATCAAAACTAGGGTCATTTTGTAAGAGTACTTTTGTTCCCTAACATTTGATCAAAAATGCTGCTGTTGGTTTTTCATTGTAAGATTCAAGTAGGTTTCTTACCTCGCTTAGATAATGTTGAGGCTGTCTGATAAAATTCACTTTCAGAATGATTTTATCAAAAAGTGCTTGGTATTTCCAAGAAACCGTGAGGGAGCAGTTAAAGTGAGATATGTAATTGGGGTGAAATACTCAAACCTGGCCAGACACCCAACTCTTCAAGTAATTTTTGAAATAATTTTCTTAGTGCTTAACAGGTACTTTTGCTGAAAGATTTCTTGATTTAGCTTAAAGCTGTGGACTGAGTATCCTTTTGCCTCGCTTGTGAGTTGCACTGAGGCTACCAAGTCTGGTAGTGGCTTAAAACTGCTGTAAATAAGATCAGAATTAAGCCACTAATGAGCCTCTTAAGACTAAAACTGTGCTAAAGTAGACACATTAAAGGGTGACTTTAGAGAACATTTCTGAAGAATTCAGAGCTGGCATCTCAAAGGACATCTTTTTCCAGCGCGGATGTTTCTCTGTAATCTGCTCAAGTTTTGAGGTTGGAAACTCTTGACACAGCTGGTCCTGTTGTTAAACAGATTTCTTCCTAAGGGGCAGTTGACTCTAGCTGCCATTTTCTTAGTGTAACTGTAGGTAAGATTTGCTTTAGATGGCCTGGAGAGCCTGAGTGTGGAAGAAGATTGCCTTGTATTCTAAAGATTGCACTCCTTACACATGCTGGTGTTACTGACTCCATCACTGATACCTGTGGCAAAGATGACCGTGGCAGCACTTGTAATTTTTGCTTTCCTCTACATTCTCCAGGGAAGAAGTAAATGACAAATTACGAGACATGCCAGATGGAACATTCCTGGTGCGCGATGCATCAACCAAGATGCAGGGAGACTACACTCTGACGTTACGGTAAGCACTGAGCGGTTGTAGTCTACACAGCAAAATCCTGAGGAGCTGGTTGCTACACTAGTGTCAACTGATGTGGCTCCCCAGAAGTACTGTGGTTCACAGAATGGGCAAATAAATAGCCAGATCTGATAGTTGTTTCTGTTCTGTGCATTAAATCCTGTCCCTGACTTAACATTAAGGATCCACGTGTAGATTAGGTGGAACTTGGGCAGGAGAGCCTTGCAGTTTCAGATCTGCTAAGGTAAAAGGTATTTATAAGCTAGGCCTGTGATTAATGTCAGTGTGTTGAATATCTTGTCAGTGTGCAGCTCTGGAGAATTGAACGGTCTTTGTAAAAAGTGTCTTGTGCTTTCTGATCTGAAGTTGAGGAAGTGCTGCATTGGAGCCATGTTCCGTTCTTCATTAAAACTGTCTGCAAGCGGTGGATTTCCCAGAGCTGCCCTGTCTACTGCTCCTAGCAGCAGATCTCATGTGACTAACTGCTGGTGCCTTGTCTAGCCTGTCCAGCTGCTTGCTGCTGCCAGGCTCACAAGATTGGTTGGTTGAGACAAACAGGCGAGGTGGATAAGCCACTGCCTCTGTAGCACCCCTTTGGGATTTACTATGATGTGGTAGGTATTTGCTCTTGCTATGTAATTCAGTTGTCTAAATGGCAAGTTTGACCCCCAAGAGTGTAGTTTAAATTCTACTTTGACTTCTGCCTTGAAGTGTGCAGCTTATGCACTAAGGTTTAGCATGATTTGGTTAATTTTGCCACATGCGGATGTTTTCAGGAATCAGAACTGAGTACAGGAAGGATAAGATAATGTCTAAACAGTGTGGTGGTGAAAAAAAGGAAGAAATCAGCACTATATTTGAGGAAAATACATTATCATATTTATACATTATAGCAAAGTCCTAAACTTGTAACCACATTGTAATCCTCAAAGGATTTTGTTTAGCTTTGTGTATCCTGTATTAGCATTCATAACTCAAGAGACTTGTTAATCACTGTGTAAATACACACTCACTTGTATACTGCTAGTGACCCAAAATTGCAGGAAATTGTGGGTTTGGGTTTTTGTGTGGATACTTTACTCAGCTTTCAGCATCTCCCTTTTTGCCTTGCAAAACTTCTGGCAAAGCTAGGTCTTAAATGCTGTAAATTTGCTCTGCAATGAATGCAAAGAAAGGGATTTACTTTGGGCTTTGCTCTGGTTCAAATAATATCTGATAATTCTGTGTGTATTGGCTCTTGAACCACCTTATATCTGCTTGTATGTAAAGAATTGGTACGAAGGTGGGCAGTGTCTGAGTTGTAAGTCATTTGCCTGGAAGTGTCAGCAGTGTCTTTGTTAGCAGCCTTAATGTTGGTGGCAGGAGGTACAGAGCAAACCTCTTAATGACTGTGCTGCTTTACAGGAAGGGTGGCAACAATAAGCTGATAAAGATCTATCATCGGGATGGAAAATATGGCTTTTCTGATCCACTGACATTTAATTCAGTTGTGGAACTGATTAACCACTACCGCAATGAGTCTCTTGCTCAGTATAACCCAAAGCTTGATGTGAAGTTGATGTATCCAGTGTCCCGGTACCAGCAGGTAAGACTTTCACTGGATCTAAATATTTACTAGTGCAGGGAAGAAAAAAGCAAACTTGCATAAAATGTTGCTGCCCAATTCTCTTTTTAAATTTTAAAAATGTCCTTTCACGTTTACCTCACTTTGCCATAAATAACAGGTCTTCAGACTGTCTAGCTTAAATAAGCTGCTTTGTTTTACCAAGTTTCCATTGTCCAGCTGAGCAGTCCATCAGAAGTGAAACCTAATGATAAAAATTCTGTTAATAGCTGTAAGATGCAAATGTGTGTGAGTGTGCACAAACAAATACTCTTAAGGAAGAGCTGCTTTGTTTGAAGTCTTAACAGCTCTTTGTTGTGCACAGGACCAACTGGTGAAAGAAGATAATATAGATGCAGTAGGTAAAAAACTTCAAGAATACCATGCCCAGTATCAGGAAAAGAGTAAAGAATATGACAAGCTGTATGAAGAATATACCAGAACATCACAGGTTGGTGCTACTTTTGCTATCTGCAGATAGATTGTTCTAATCAATTTTGCTAATAAAAGGCAGTCCAAGTTCAGAAAATCACATGCAGTAAGTTGTGGAATAGAGCAAGTGGTTTCAAAGGAGGTGGAAACAGCAGTGGTGAACGCGACTTGTTGCTGGTAGTCCTAGAGGTATAGTGTAGGGCACAGGGAAGAAAAAGGAGCTGTACTTCCTACCATAGGGTAGAGCAGTGCAGTGAAGAAGCAGTCACCAACAAGCTTTGCACTGTCGACAGCTTTAGCTGCTGAGTGTTTCCGGGTGCCACACACTGCTGTGAGAATTGTGGAGGGGTATGAACAGCTTTTTAAATTAAATCATGTTCAAATCAGGTACCAGATGTTATGCATAAAGAAAGTGTGAGTACAGCGTTTGGCCTGCTTCTTGTAAAATGAAATAGTTAATATACGGGGGAGGTGGTATGCTGGCAGTCATCCTGCAAGCTAAGATGGAAAATATGACTAAAATATTTGAGGGTTTGCAGCCTAGTAGACAGCATCATGTCAGGAAAGAGGGTAGACTTAAGTTGTCTTTCCTGTGCTTCCTTTATTCTGCTTGGACACTTGACTAAACTTAATGATTAATCACACTTTGTGTTGTGGAAAAGAAAAAGCACATCTTTTCAGACAGTTTAGGAAGCATAATTGAGCCTTATGTTGTCGTCTGTATCATGAACAAATGATGGACTTTTTTCCTCACGTAGGAAATTCAGATGAAGAGGACTGCAATTGAAGCATTTAATGAAACTATTAAGATATTTGAGGAGCAGTGTCATTCACAAGAGCGATACAGCAAAGAATACATCGAGCGATTTCGCAGGGAGGGAAACGACAAAGAAATTGAACGGTGGGCTCTTGGATTGTTTGTTTATGAGAAAAAAACTAGTGCACACAGTGACACACTCACTACATTCTTTTCTTTAATATCACACTGTCTAAAGCACTTTGTAAATGCAGTGTTTTCTCCGAGTCCTTCCCCCAAAGTGTCTGAGCCTTCAGTAAAGCCCTCCTCTGTCAAGGAGTTGCATTGTAGGTGGAAGAGGTGGGAGATCTCTGGATTATTCTCTCAACTTCAGTGAATCAAGATACTGTGAGGACCAGGAAGGGATCAGGAAATAATAATTTCATTTTCTTATCTGACGTTCTACTTGGATTTACTCAGACTGTAATTCAGAAACATTCTTTACTTGTGAACTGTGAAATGTCCTTAGATCTGGTAAATTCCATAGTTCACAGTCAGTTTTCTGATCTTCTCTCAATGTAACTAATTGCCTTTTATAAAGATATTAACAGAAAAAGCTGCATGTGGGCCTTTGAAGAAGTGCCAAGTATAATGCCTAACCTGACACAGTGCTTTATGAATGACATTTGGGTAGCCTTAAGGAGATTTTGAAGCTAAAATCAGAAACCTGTAACAATTTTCTGTGATTGTGGTGCTTCAGTCTGACTAAGGATCAATTAGCAGGAGGAATATGTAATTTTCCTGAATTGTACCAGACCTGCAAACTGATAGTGAATGGACTGGCAGCATCGCTACCTGATAATGGAAGTAGTGAAGAATGAAGTAGCTCTTGATCAGGAACTGAAGTCTGCATTTGAAATCTTGCTCATGCAGACTTAGCACAGGTATCAGAAGCACTGATATGCCCAAGTGTGACTCTGACAGTGAAGGAAGAATCTGTTCTAGCTTGCCCTCCTAGAGATAACTTGTTCTTGCCTCTCTGCCAGAAGGAAATGCATTAAGGTAAACTGAGGGTTCAAACTGTGCAAAAGGATGGTAAGCCTTCTGGCAAGAGGTCATTTCTGGCACGCATGCAGCAATTGTCATGTCAGGATGAGGCAGTCAAAGGGAGCAGCTACGTTTGTTATTTCTTGTGATATTCTTATATGAAATGCTACTGGAAAGGTTCAGTCCTTCTAGACTGGTTTGACCTCATCTCTTAAATATTTCACTTGTTTGCAGGATAATGATGAACTATGAAAAATTAAAATCACGCCTGGGTGAGATCCACGACAGTAAAATGCGTCTGGAACAAGATCTGAAGAAACAAGCTCTGGACAACAGGGAGACTGATAAGAAAATGAATAGTATCAAGCCTGACCTAATTCAGCTCCGCAAAATCAGAGACCAGTATCTTGTGTACGTAAGCCTGACCCGAACCTCTCAGATGAATCTGATTAATGACTGTTCCCATCAGGATAATGGGAATTTAATTTTTTTCATAACCAAAGTTCTGTGAGTGCTAAGGTATTACACTCTGGCATGGGATGTTGTAAGTAATTGGTTGACCTCTTAATGACATCGTTACTTAAAAGCTTAAAGAGTCTGCCACAACTCGGTGCCCACTCTGCAACTCCTGTAAATAAATATTTTAAATATTTTAAATGAGTTGTAGACAAAACCAGTACCTGTGAATACAGCAGAGAATAGTATTTCTTGTGCTGTGTTTGGCAGATGTTGCTCATAACCACCACCTCTGATTTTACGACATCCCTCTTATCCAGCTCCTGATGTCCTTGTGCTGGACTCGGTGTGTCAGGATTCTGGCAGAAGACAGAGGGAAGCACTGTCTCAGAAGATGCTATGTTAGAAACCAGTCACAATAATGTTCTGGTTTCCCCAAGAGAAACAGGCAGCTGTCAGTTTGAATTCTGCTTCCTTTCTAGTCTGTGTTGTGCAGAGGCAGTACCTTTGCTTCAACTTCAGCTCAGCCCTTTTCCACTGAAGAGTTGTTCTGTGGCTTCTTTTTGCTTTGTCCAGTAAAGGAGGCATCTTGGAAGATGCTAGAAAGGCCACGGATTTACATCCAGGGCTCTTGCTACTGGAGAACAAACCAAGCTCCAGACAGTTTATTTGTGGAACGTTGTGTCTAATCTTCAGCTTGCTCAGTAAGAAAACCTGTGCACATACTCTGAAGTAACATGTTAATGCTTTCTTCTGGCAGATGGCTCAATCACAAAGGGGTGAGGCAGAAGCGAATAAACGACTGGCTGGGGATCAAAAATGAAAATATTGATGAGTAAGTGTCACTAGACATATGCTTTTACTGAGAAATATTCCATTATTTTCTCTTGTGGGTTTAGTGATACAAAACACCAGTTTGTCAGTAGAGGACTGTAGAGGATGGAAGGACTGCAGAGAAGAGGAGGAGTTCTCTAGGCTAACTTTGTCATCTGAAGCAGCAACTTTGCTGAAACATTTAGGATTAAACAAAGTAGACACAATGAAGCTTTTAGGTGAAGCCTCTAGTACATGTCCTAGGAGCCTGGCCTCCCAATTTGGATGTGTTCTGGCATTCTTGGACTTATTTCTGCAAAAATTAATCACTCTGCTTATTAATTCCTTCCCACTTATGTTAACAAATGTATCTTCTCTTTCAGCACGTACTTTGTGAATGAAGAAGATGAAAACCTGCCCCATCATGATGAGAAAACTTGGTTTGTTGGGGATCTCAACCGTATCCAAGCAGAAGACTTGCTCTGTGGGAAACCTGACGGAGCATTTTTAATTCGTGAGAGTAGCAAGAAAGGATGTTATGCTTGTTCTGTGGTGTAAGTATTTTCTCTCTTGTTCTAGTTACTCAATTCATAAATCTCTACTGCAGCTTTTTATTTTGCAGAACAAAAGCTAGGCCTAGCGCAGTCCTACCCTTTGGAATGTGTTGCGTGCTTGCAGGAAGACTAGCATGGTGAAGGCTTTGCTGCAAAAATGTGCTCTGAATGCCCTAGCAGTCCTTTCAGTCACCACAGTAGCTAGTACAAAATTCTGAAGTATCCCAACTTGAAGTGCTGTGGTCATAAGCAAATTAAGGCCAAATTCTCCCATATATTCCTCTTTGCCAAGGAACACATGGGAAGAAATAAAACAAAGCTGTAACATCTTGTGTCCTTGTTTTCAGGCATGCCCTAGACACTTTCTCCCCTGCGTGTAAGACAGCAGTGATGATGCTTCAGAAGAGACATTATTTGCGAGCTGTAGTTTTTGTGACATTCACACAGCCAGGCGTTGATTTCTTGGGTTTTGCTTCACTTTATGCCGGTGTAATGGAGGTCAGAAATACTGATTCCATTATCCATAAAATCCTTCAAGCCTGCACTGGAGTGCAAATAGCTTTCACTGATTAATTTCACATGAAGCTAATTGTTTCTGAAAGCAGCTCCAAGAAATGACTGTATGAAGGTGTATCACCTCACGGTGGCTGAAGACTGCTGTATCTGCTTTGTTCAAGATACTGTTTGTCAAAGTCACCGAGGTGATGGCTTCATGAGGTACTTTTGGCTTGGCTGGTATCGTACTACAAGCTAGCAAAGGGATGACATAATGTAACCTGTTCCTGTGTGTGACTTGAATAGTAATAGGCTCTGGTGCAGGGATTACATAATGCTCGCATCTGTCTGGCCGAAGAGTTTTCCTAGCTGCTTTGGAAATGCTGTGTTCAGTGACTGCTTTGCCAAGTTAGGGACCCAATCGCTTCAGCTTCAGATAATGAACCTACTTGAATCCGTGCCATGTTTAACACTAGAAATACGTACAGAAGGCTAGTGCTCCAGTTCTTGCAATGCTCTGTAGGTCTCAAGAACTTGTGTGCTTTGGATGTTTAGCTTGGTGGAAAGGTTTCCAGAGAGGCTGAGCACAAAGTTGTTGCTGACTTCAGGTGCTTATCGCCTTGGTTAAGCTCTTGACTTTTTTCTCCTCAAGGAACAGTGGAGAACAAGGCAGTGGAGAATTCTGCTGCTGGGATAGAAGAGATCTCTTCCATGGGTTATTATGCAACTGTGTTTAATCGCTTGCCCTGAAGCACTGTTTCTTCACAGACTATATTAATCTCCTCTACGTCCATCTACTTGGATCCTCCATTATGTAATTTAGTGACTGGTGGGGTTGCTGCTTTAATTGTTAATAAACTGTCACTTTGGGTTTGTCCTTTGACATTCAACTCTCCCATTTTCGTTCCTTGCAGAGCTGATGGAGAAGTGAAACACTGCGTGATCTACAGCACTCCAAGAGGTTACGGGTTTGCCGAACCATATAACCTGTACAGCACACTTAAGGATTTGGTTCTTCATTACCAGCAGACGTCCCTTGTCCAACACAACGATTCCCTAAATGTCAGGCTTGCCTATCCTGTCTACGCACAGATGCCCCCCTCTCTCTGCAGATAAATTTTGGGGAAGAGGAAAGCATTGGCTATCTTGGATTCTTTTCTACAATTTTTATTAGAACTTGGAGGGCATTCTTTCTCCTTAGACTGCTTGTTTTGCACAAGAAGTGATTCTGTGAATGTGAATCAAAAAGAGGCCTAGCAGCAACAAGACGACAACTTGGGTGTAGGTGTCCTGGTGCTACCTTAAAAGCTCAGCTGTGCTTTTACACTGATACTTTTGTTTCCTTATGAGGGGAATGAACTCCACACAAGGCTTACGAAATACTGGAAGCAAAACATCGTTTTATGGAGATGATTTTTTTGCCAGGCACCTTCAGTGGAACTTCTAATTGGATTTTGTTTTCTCTTGTTCTTGTAGAGACAATTTGAAGCCTCCGTCTGAGGCATCAGTAATGTCTTTCAGTCTTAAACTCCCGAGAAACTAGGGGGGAAACTCTACCACAGCAATTCTTCTGTTAATTTTAGCAGCTTCACTGCGATTCAGTCGAACTTCCAAAAGAGGGCTTGTCTTGAGGTAGCACGGAATTTGGTGAGAGAAGACCAAAGGAATTATGGAAAAGCTTCAGGTTTTATTTCAATGGAAAAATGCTTCTAAAGAAAAGTCGCTTTATTTTTTGCCAACAGTAACAAAGTTTTGGTTTCAATGGCACTACAGGTCTTCACTTAAAGGAAACGTTTATAACCAAACTGAGCACACCAAAACTTTGTTCGTTGCTAGATTGAGCACTTACGGGGAAGGCTGCGTTAGCATCCGCACATACTTTCTACACCAAAACTTGAAACAAATAAAAGGAAAAGATAAATGTTGTGTGACTTCAAAACACTAAATTTGTCTGATCTGATGTAGTTGCTTACTCTCCTCTCTCTTCACACCTCCTTCCTCCCGATCCTCAGCTTGGGATTCTGTTTTCAGTTTTTTTGATGATACTGTGCTTCGGAATGTAAACTAGAATGACGTTTGCACTCGCCTGTTGCAGCTCTCTTGCTGAACAATGACAGAACCTTGTAATACTTGATTTTGGTATAGAAGAGGTAGGTGCAATGAAATGCTTCTGGATGGCTTATTGTACCGGATTCTTCCCTGAGGTTTAGTCATTTCTAGTTGTACAGAAGTGAGCATGCTAATTATAGATCTCCTCTGGTTTGTTCTCTGCAAGCTAGGCTCTGAACTCTCACATCGCTGCAGCCAAGCGAAACTTCACACTGGTATGATCCAAATTCCCTTGTAGTTATTTTGGACATGATGCAAAACACAGGAAGGGAACAGAGCTGTACTCCTCCACTATTGGATGTCTGGTACCATCTTTTGGCAAGAGCTGCTGTCAAGTACTGGAGTTGGGTAGTCCTGGGCTTCATCAAATATAGCAATCATCCAGTAAATCCTCTCCCTGGAAAGTGTACAAAGCAGCTTATTTCCATTCCTTAAGCTTCTAAAATGAAAAAGTTTGGCAAAGCGAACCACTTGGCGACAAAGCAAAACTGGCAAAGTGATTGTTCGGTGTGCAACCTTGAAAGTTCCTTTTGTTCCTATTACTGGAAGCAGTTCCCTTGCACTGCACCCATTGTGCAGGGCAGGAAGCAGACAGTCATACAGGGCTGAGAATGCTCCAGACCTGTTTCTGACCCCAGGCCTGATATCCTGTTCTGATGTGATGGGTTTTTTCTGTAATGCCTGGGCAGCAGTGCCAGGCTCGCTGAGCTCTAGTGTTTGCACTGTGTTACTCTGAATGTCATGAGTCTGCAGGCCGGGAAGCGACAAGGCTGGAGCACAGGCAGCCCATGCAGGAAGGGCAGTCTGGTTGCCTGGCATGCCCATGAGGCATTTCCTTTTGTGCCAAGGACCCTGGTGCATCCCAGGCGCTTTCTAATCGGAGTGTGATCTTCAGGCGAAGAATTTTGTAGATACTGCTTTTCTAATTCAATCAAGCACTAAACAATTTAACCGAAACTCTGAGAAGAAAAGACATGCAAGCTGCTGTGTCAGCGGTCCACATCTGCTCGTGTGTCCCTTGTGTCCTAATTTCCCGAGAGGAGTTAAAACAAGATGTAGCCCTTGCTCTTAGTGACAATCTCAATTGGATTCCTCTGTAGTCTATGGACATGGAAATTTTTCTTTTTAAAGAAACTTGCCCTACCTCTTGGATAATTTGCAGTTCTAATCTGGTAGCTGTAAAGCTGTCCTGCTCACACCTCCTGTGCATCTAGTGTTCCCTTGGTGCTGGGCAGAGTCCAAATGCCTGATGAGGGGAGCGGTTCAAAGGCACAAATGAGAGCCAGGTGCCTCATGCCTGTGGAAAAACCTGTGCGAGTAGAGTGTCTGTGTTCTCTCTGCCCTTGCGATCTCTCTGGGCTCTCCTCTTATTTGCAGTCTTAACATTTGAGGCCGATGGCTACATGTTTCTTATGACAGGGACGTCCTGGCTGAAGTGTTTCACGTACGCCCTGGTTTTAGATGAGGCTCGGTTTTGTTTTAAGCAAGCACGGGTCTGCTTTCAGGCTCGTAAATCCCGGCACACCCTTGCAGTACTGACAGCAGCAGGAGAGCAAAGTGGGGCTGTTAGAAGTTTCCCTGCAGTGGAATCTAACTGATCCTGTGAGGTCTTGGTCCAGGTTCCGGCTGTGGCTCTGCCAAGGTAAACGTGGTGTAATTCCATTGGCATCGGTGAAGGTAGTTTGGCTTCACAGTGGTGTGAGTGAGTTGGGGTTCTGTCCCCTCGCTCTCTGAGATCTCTGCTAATCTCAGGTGATGTATTTGCTGTGAATAATGTGCTTGGAGCCAATAAGCCATCTTGAAGCATTCTCTGAAATTCTGGTTTTGCCCAGACCTTCAGATCAGGGCTACGGGCAGGCTAAGCCCATGTTCTTACTTTGGCTCCGTTACCCTCGGCAGTCTCTCCGAGGCAGAGTTTTGCCGCTGTGTTTCTCTTTGGTTTAAGCACCTGAAGTTCCAGCTGCTACAGTTGCTCCCCCTTGACTCTCATGTGCTGTTGCACAGATTCTTTTCGCATCCATTTTGCCTTCCTAGAGCAAACACAAACGAGTATAAAACCAACTGACGCGTGTAGCTGGTGTGATCCACGGGGCAAGGGCTCCGTCCTGCTGTGCTCAGCCTGATTCTGTTTGCTCAGTAGCACTAGACCTGTGAGAAACCCCATGGCTTCCAGGAGCTAAGCTAAACTGGTGTGACTGAGGCAGCAGAAATGGGCCCTCGAGGTGCAGGATTTACACCCTCGTACAAAAAGCAGCTGTTAAGGCTACAACAAATACAGGAAATGTGGACACAAAGGCAAAACAAAGGAACTGGAGTTCTTTTAAACCAGTGAGATGCGAGAAGGTTTTTGTTTCAGGAGTCAAAACGCGGGGAGGAAAGGGGGAGAGAGGCTGGCTGTTGTAGCAGCTGTTGGCGGACTGCGGTCAGGAGTGCTGAGCTCGTCGAGCCACGCTGTATTGACTATACGCGTAGAGTTAAATAACTTTGCACAGTGTTACGGGGGGGTGGGGGGCGGTGGAACTCAAATATGCACAGTTTCTTCTAATCTGTTCTGAAGTATATTTGCAGGGATCAGGGGTGATTCAGTATTTTGTATTCGTACGGATGGAAATCGGTTCTGCTTCCACAGTTGCCATTTGCCCTGCAGTGTCAGCCACGAGTGCCATGTTTCTGAAGTTAGCAAGTTGTAAGTCTTATCCCACCAGTTGGTTCTCTTTTATTGATCGCAAGTAATCTTAGAAGGGAAACAACCAGCTTCAAAACAGAGGGCTGGCCCTACAGACACGTGGCTAGCGTGTGAAACGTTAGTAAGTGGTTGGCCACCTTCTGATGCTGGAGTGCTCTAGCTTGGAGTTTGTGTTTCGGTGAGTGTTTTAATTCTCATCAGAAGTGAGTTGGGTTGATGCTTTGCACCGCTGGTGGCTGCAGTCTAGAGTTATGTCCAGTTCAGCCCTCTGCCTTACGCCACAAGTAAAACGCTCTTTCCACACTCATCTCTCGTTTGATGTGGTTGTTGGAAAAGAAGTTTTCCATTTAGTATGATGGGCCTGATTCTTTTCTTGCTGACACTAGTGTAAGCAAGACTTCCACAACTGAAAGCCATTCCCAGGAAAAGAGCTTGTCTTTAATCTTCGCTGAATTCGAGTCACAGGAGGGCAGAAGTCGAAGCTTGGCCTTCACAAAGCCAGGCAGCTCTAATGGGGACTGTGGAAGTGAATGTTGATGCTTGGTGCTGGTTTGGGGACGACCAGGACAGGAGGAGGGTCGTGGTGGCCCCAGCTGCTGGGCTCTCTGCAAGCCAGGCGCTGGCATGGCACTGTGTCCGTAACTGAACGCAGGGGCTGTTTTAAGACAGCAGAGTCGCTATGGGAGGGTCACAGCTGAAGTCTGGAAAAGCCCCTTTTTTGGTACTTGAACAATTTTGCTTGTTTTTGAATGTCTGTTTATTTTAAAGTTCTGTTACACTAACAGGGAATAAAAACCTGAAATGTTAGTGAGTCTTGTGTGCTTGCTGCACCGTGCAGACGTGGAACAGGTACTGCTTGTGCATCGGGAGGGGCAAGAGGCAGGTTCAGACTGCAGTTTCACAAAGCACTGCAATGGGCTGGGGGTTGTTTTGTTCAGGTTGCGTTTGAAGTCAGGTTTTCTTACACGTGATTTCTTTGTGTTGGGTCGCAACCGCTGCTTTTGGAGCAACAAAATCAGAGTAACATTCCTGAGAGCAAAGATGCTGTGAGGGGACGGGGGGTTATTCCCGCTCAAATTCAGCGTTCAGAGCAAATAGCTTTAGTCAGTAGGGAGGGTTGGCATCCCAAAGTGTCCCTCTGGTTGTAGTTCCGTGAAGCAGTAGAGAGACCATGCAGTAGGACCTTCGCCTTGAACCACTTAAGAAAGAGGAGATGCCAGAGCAGACCCTTCCATTTGGAATTACCAGCTGGACTCTCCTTAACTGTGTGTGCAAGGCAGTAGTCAGAAAATCAATAGAAGTCCTGTAGGACTTGCTCCTCTCGGCGTGTAGGGAGGGAACTTGCATTGCTGATCCCCTCATTTCCCTTGGCACGGGGGAAGGGAACAGAGTTCCTAGCCCAAGTAACTGTGGGCCTGTTTGTGAAGCAGCTTGGCTAGTGAAGTACTGCGTGAGGAGCAGCTTTGGAGGGGATTAGACAGAGTTTGTCCAACGTTTGTGTAAATCCTGCATTCTGTGGGCAGAAATACTTTCCACCAAATGGGAAGGGAAAAAACCTCTCTTGAAATCCTTTCAATTCCTTCCTGTTTGTTCGCAGGGGCAGATCGGGAGCTTTAGCTTGTTGGCTGTTGAGATGACAGTGCTCAAGTCTTTGGGGCTGGCCTCAAGCTATTCGTGCAGAATTTACATGTTTTTATTGCCATTGGCACAGACTTGCTGTATTTTGTGACTAGACTCACCATTTATTCTAAAACTTGTCTTTAAAACAAATAATATGAGCTTCAGAGACAAAAATTGTTATTGCTGTAGAAAACCCGCCTTGCTGAGCAACCTGTATGGGAGAAAGCAGCTTTAATTCGATGCCCCCTTCTGCCACCTTCTACCACCTTCCCTTGGGATTGCTCCTGCAAGACTGGTGTTGGCAGATGAGGGGAGGGTGTTTCCCCCTCTATTCAGCAGCTTTCCAAGTGCTCACAGCTTGAGATCACTTGGAAAAACTGTTCCATCCAGAGACAAAAAAAGTCTCAGAGGGTGAACATCACCCCTCCAGCACCAGTCTTGAGCCTCCGGGGAGCTGTAGGATACTGGGGCCAGCCACGAGCTGCCCCTGGGTCTCCATCGGGTGCAGTGGGATTGGTGTTTGGTCGGCTGGTTGGGGTTTTGGTCTGTCTTGTTTTTGTGAGTGACTTCTCCATCCAGCAGAGATGATGAAACCTGTT
Organism: Rhinopomastus cyanomelas; assembly: GCA_013400115.1. Lineage (NCBI taxonomy): Eukaryota > Metazoa > Chordata > Aves > Bucerotiformes > Rhinopomastidae > Rhinopomastus > Rhinopomastus cyanomelas. Next base: position 823,340 of record VXBP01000837.1, on the reverse strand, counting down.
ACTTTTGTGTATCTGGCTGTGTATTGCACCACGGGATTGTGATGGTCTGCATCATCTGTGCGCGTGCGTGTGTGCGTGTCCGTACTGTATGTATATAGGTAACTGTACAATATACTCACGTACACGTTTATATGCGTTAGCTGCAAGCGGCACTGCCCCTCGGCAACGAAAACGAAGTCAGTGTTAGCACCTTCTGCCGCGCGCCGAGGCAGAATCGGGTTTGTTTCTGTCGAACGAGACGGAGTTTGTTGTGTTCATCTTGCCTACGTGCTTCTGAGACGCCGAGCTCTGGAGTTCCTCGGGGGGCTGCTACTCGACTTGTACACGGGATTGAACTGGAGGGTCGTTTGCCCGGGGCCAGAGCGCTCAGCTTTGTGCCAAGCGAAGGTCTAGCCAGAGGAACCCTGTCGCTGTCCTGCGGGACGCAGCGAGCGTTTGCACGTTTCGGTAGCCCCCCGGCCCCCTCGTCCAGAGCTGATGTGCAATGGGTGGTGTCGGTACGTGTCCCTTTGTGAGTGGACCCTTTGTATAAGGTGTGGTTCAATGTAAAAGCATGAGTGGGTGTTTGACCTTGTATCGAGGGCTGAACTAACAGCACACTCCTTTGTACAACCTTGGCATTAATGTTTCTGCTTCCTTTGACTTCTGTTTTCTTTAAGGGAAACTGCATCTGTTACGAACCTGCTTCTCGAGAAGCTGTGGAGTTATTTTGTTTTCCGGATGAATTCCAGCATGTAACTTGGGTACTCTTGTTTGTTCTTTGTGTAAAACCTGTTCTTCTGTCGTTTATGGTGTAGTCGGGGAGGGGGGAAATAAAAAAAGCGGAATTCATGTAGTTTAAATGAAAAAAAACCACAAAAAAGAAACAACCTGCTTCATAAGGAAACCAAGTGTATGTTAGTGTTTTCAGACGAGTCATCCTGTAGTTTCTAGCTCAGTAATGCAACACTGTACTTGTCACCGGGTGTGTTACGGTTTTGCTGTACTTTCTTTTACTAGATGGTTGGGCTTTTAAACCCCAGACACTAAGCATCCTGGGCCTACTTGCTCTAGATCAAAAAAGAAAAAAATGCAATAAAAAATTGCAATAAAGCACATTGAGATGTAATGTTTTAGAAGGATGTACTGACAGCTGTTTCTAATAAATCCAGAACTGCAGTGTGGTCGGCCTGTCGTGGTGTTGGCTGTGTTTGTGTCTCCCGGACGAGGCCATGAGCATCGTCTTTAACAGAGACTTCAGAAAAATCACTCGCAGAGGCCCAATTTGCTCTCAGCTGGAGCTGAAGCAGCCAGACCCAAAGCTCTCTCGGGGCTGCGATGAGGGAGGGATACACGTAGCACACGCTCGCTCCTCTCCTTAATGGAGCTTTTCCTCTGTTCCCTCTACAGCATCTTTAGAGAGAGCAGGAGCCATCAGCAATGTTCTCGCATGCCTCGTTGCTTCCTCTGGTGTTGGGGAAAACCACGTTTGATGGTGGTGCTGGGGAAGGGGGGCACTTTATCTCCAAAGAAGCCTTTCGGCAGAGCCGGCTTGGCTGCGTTGGTTTGCTTAGGTCCTTCATTTGGCAGATCTGGAAAGCATCCTTTGGTTCCCCAGTTCCTCCATGAGCATCAGGCACTGGAGCCACTGAGTTCGTGTGTGCCGTTACCGATCCTCATCCATGACAACTGCAGGTACCACAGGAGGCTCCTGACATCCTCCAGGCACTGCGTTGTGGGGTTGCTGCTGCACAACCCCCTGGGCCCACAGGAGCTTGAGCTGAGGGGGGTTGTTAGCACAAGAGAAACCTCCCCATCTCGTGCCTTGCATTTTCCATTTGATGCTCGCCAGCAGCACGTCAGTCACATGGAGCAGCCCAAGGATGACCAGCCCTGGGCTTGCACAAGCTGCACAGAGGGGCAGGGCGTTTCACCTCTCAAGCCTAAGAACTGGATGGGATTCCGTGGCTGCATTGCCAGAAGAACAGGGCAGTAGCAGAAGGTGGGTCTACGTGTGACTTGGCTGGCTGGGCTTGCAAATGGCTTCGTGTTCTTGCAACCCGATGAGTTGCCATTTTTGCAGACTGCTGAGCAACGTCCTCCCAACCTGCTGAGGCGACCGTTCAGACAGAAATGCTGCAGCAGCACTTTCTCTCGTTGCCCAGTGAGTCTTTCCAGCCACTGAGTCAGCAGTTCTCTCCATCACCCCAGCCACAGGCTCCTCCATCAGCAGGTGGGGAGCACTGAGAAGGGCAGAAAGGCCCCATGTCATGGTGCAGGGAGCACCCCATGGACCCCGAGGCACTGCCCGCACACCTGTCCTTACACTCAGCAAGGACACCCTGTGTTAAAGCACCCTGAGGTCAAAATCCCCTCTTGTCTGCTCTGTGCTCCCCACTGCCTGCAGGGATGGGGCTCAGACATTGGAGGGTGTTCAATGGCCTAGGAACAAACATCTGGAAGCATCTCAAGGGCTGAACCATCCACTGCATCAGCACCCCAGGGTGCTCAAGTGGGAGGAGAGCAAAGGGGCACCGTCAGCACAAAATGGGGAGGATTCTGTGAGGTGCTGCTGGGGAATGGCTCCTTTTAATTGTTATTTAATGCATTTCTTTTCAATAAAGGCTGATGAGGTAAAATTGCAGGAAAGATGGAAGTTCTAAGTGGCGACTCATTTTTCAGGGCTTTGCCAGACACTTCATTTCGTTATGAAAACATTTCAGCCCAGAGCCCGCGTAGGAAATTTCCAAGCAGCCGTGCTGACTGGATGGAAAGAAAAACACCTCCCAGCTCAGATGTCTTCTCCCAGAAAGGGCAGATCCCTGGGATTTTTCCATCCTCAGCAGTGATGCGAGCTTCCTGCATGTCTCTTGGGTCCCCCCCACCCCTGTCATGCACAGGACCCTTCCTAGGGCAGGCGACAGCCCGACACCCACCCCCCAGACAAGGCACCACAGGCCAGGAGTTTGAGATGTACAGACAGATCCTCCTCGGATGCTTTCATGGGATTCTGTGATTCCTCTTTGCCTGGAGCAGGAGCTGGTTGTAGTGGGAGATTCATGGGAGGATCTTGCCCATGGGACAAAAAGCCCCCAGCCAAGGAATTATCAGGGTTTGGTTTGAAAGCCCCGGGCTTGCTGCAGCAGCCCAGCTGCTCTGCTTCTCCTCCTTGGTTTCAGGTCTCAACACAGACTGATTCTAGTCTGTTTAATTTAGCAGACACCATGTTGCTGGGTGACAGGAGTAACGTAACAACCAGCTGTAGCCCAAGGCACCCCTGACACAGCCACAGATAGATGACAAGACAGTTAAGGTGGGCTCCGTGGTGCCTCAAGCTGCCTCAAAAAGCAGGTGGGGGTGTTACCCAAGGAAGCCGTGACGGACAGGGTCTCCTGGTCCCTCCACCCCATGCCAGCATGTACGGCCAGTGCCTGGAACTCCTCAGGTTTGTCTGCTGTTACCAAAACATCTGAGTGTGGAAATGCAGCCGGGGTGGCTTCTTACACCAGACTCACCACCACCAGGGGCTGGGAGGGTAGACTGGTGCCCAAGAAGGAGGTTGCAGCCTGCATCCCCCACACTACTGCTGCACAACCTGGAGGGGCACAAGGAGGATGGCACTGCGGCTGCCCTGGTCATGAGCCACAGTTCCTGCAGCCAGACATGCGCTGCGGCACTTCCCTCCCCAGAGCATCAAGTCCAAGCCTGGCGCAGAGGGCGGCAGCTTTGAAGCGGACTAGTGGATTGGGGCTGGGCAAGGACCCAGAACCCCCGTTTCACGGGAAATCTCGTCATGTCGCTCACCAGCTTCTCGCCGAGGTGGAACAAGCCACCAGAGTTTTACCCCAAATAGCACTTTCAAGGGGAAAGGAAAACCCCCAAAATAAGTGTTTTGGTTCCTCTGGCGCAGTCGCACGTCATCGTTTGCCTCACCCCGGCCATACAACCCAAACAACCAGGAAGGTCTAAAGGACAGACGCATCACCCTGCCTCAGCTAAACCCCTCTACTGGGGGCTGTTTTATTCCCAAATTTGCATGAACGTGCCTCTCGCTGATGGCAGAACTTTCTCCCTGGGAAAATGGACCTGGCTTTTGTGGAGCAGTGATGGGTAGGGGACATGTTGTTGGACACTGGGCCATCATCTGGCCGGAGCACTGGGGACAGTCCAGGATGCCAGGAGGGCAGAATGTGCCCCTTCATCGCACCTGAGCTACAGGCAGCAGAGAAACCTTTCCCTGGGCTCCTAGGTGAGCTCCAGGATTTTCAGGCTGCTGTCATGGGGCTCTGCCCAGGTTGAGGCACCCCCTGGCCACAAGCTGGCTTCAAGCAGAACTGGCCTTGCAGTGTTTCCCAACCCTTTTCCCTTTCCTCTCCTTCCGCGAGAGGGCCTGGATGGGTGAGCAGGGAGCAGCCCACCCTGGGCAGGTGCTGTGCACGGTCCCGCAGCCGCCTTGCCAGCGGAAACACAAACATCCTCCCTGAAGAAAGCACCTTTCAGCAGCAGCACTCGGGCCCAGTCCTGCACAGGGCTGCCCTGTTCTGGGCAGATTTCCCCACTGCACCGCCAGGATGAGGCGGAGCCTGGCCAGGCTTCCCAGGCTGGGCTCGGGCCAGAGCCGCCCTTTCTGCCCTGCTCTGACCCACCAAAGCCAGGCAATGTGGCCAAGACCCAGACTGGGCTCAGAGCACCCCTCCTTGTCCACAAGGCAGAGGGAACTGGGGATGTGAGAACCTGGGGACACAGCACTGGGAGATGGTGGCGCAGGGGGAATGCAGGACCTCCGGGGTATGAAGTCTGTGCGCGTGGCTCCAAGGATCCTTGGGGCCCTGATGATGTGACACACGTCTGCGGGTGCAGGAGACCTTGGGATGTGGAGCCAAGGGAATGTGGATGTGTAGATTTGGAAATCTGGGATCCAGAGGATACAGGACCTGAAGGACAGGGGACCTCAAGCTTCTCCTTGTTTCTGGCAAGAGGACCTTTTGAGTGCCCGCAGCCCTGCGAGGGTGATGAACCCCTCCGACCCAATACCTGGAAGCAACTGTTGGAGGGAAATTCCAGTTCCCAGTGCGGTGCAGGTTGTGAAATAGGCTGGGACAACAAAAATAGCTAAAAACCACTCCAAAACTGTGTGACTTTGGCCTAAAATTTAGGAAGACGTGAGGAGAAGACAGGAATCAGGGCGGAAGAGGGGTGAGCAGGAATGTGAGGGCACCTGGACCAACACCACTCGTGGAATAAATAGCTCTGAGTATTTCATGCCAGCCCTCGGCGGTGGGCAGGCAGCTGGGCAGAGGAGCAGCAGCGGTTCCTCATCCTGCTCCTCTGTGCCCATCAAAGCGCTGCTCTGCGTCAGAGCCCGGCCGGTCCCAGCACCTGCCCCCGGCAGAGCTGGCGGGAGCGAAGTCCGCGGGGGCAAACGTGAGGGCTGGAACAAAGGGGCCTTTCATGGCAGCGGCTTGGCCAAAGCAACCCGGGCCTACTCTGTCTGAGGGCTTCCGCCCGGCGCCCGGCTTTGAACCCTGGGCACAGGGTGGGCTGAGGGGTTGGGCTGGGTTTTATTTCTTTCCTCCTCAATGTTTCTCTTATTTTTTTCTTCCTTCCTTAAGGCATAATTTGTGTTTATAATTTCTAGGGGAGATTTCTTGCTGCTGCAGGAGAAACCTCTTGCTGGGAGCAGGGTGCAGGTGCTGCTCGGCCCCATCGCAGCTCCCCCCTGCACAGGGAGGCTTCAGCTGCCTTTTCTGCCGAGAAGCCGGGGTGCAGCACCTCGGTGTGTGGCTGAGGACACAGCATACCTTGTTCACACTCAACAGTCCTTCCAAGAGGGAGAAATCCCTCCCCTGGGGCTCGGTGCAGGCCCAGGTGTCCATCACCACTGTTTTTGCCCCAGAGGTTTGGATCCCGACTCCATCTGCTAAAACCCAGGTGGGAAATCCAAAGAGCTCCCCAGCTGAGCACCTTCCTGCCAAAATTTTCCCGTTCCTGAGAAGCCAGGGTCTTCCACACTGGGGGAGCCCTTCAGACACCCCCAGACAATGAGGATCAGCAGCTTCCTCCTGACCAGCCCCTAGACCTGCTGGATGCACAACCGGTTTTTCAGTCGGCTGTCTAAAAGCCACGACCCCAGCCCAAAAGTGGAAGGAGGGGAAGGTCTTTGCTGGCCCAGATGAAGCCATGCCCAGCCACAAGCTCTTTGCCTGCAGCAGCACACAGGATGGTTCCCATGAGCACACACACCCCCACAGTGTGGGGCACATGGGACAGGACAGGCCTCCCCTGCCCACACCCCAAATATTTTTAGGCAGCAGGAAACGAGCCTTCGGTGCCGCCAGCACCGGGATGGGAGGAGACGTGGAGAAACAGAGTCAGACTTGCAAGGCCACCACTGCCCTCTGATCTGGCAGCCAAGGAAATAAAACCACCCCCCTCCTGTTTTTCCTTCACCTCCTCCTCCCAGCCCCACCAGCCACCTTCTGATGGATGTTGCCTTTGGCCAGGACCCTCGTGCAGCCCAGCTGCCCAACGAACTGCTGTGAGTGGGGCCGTGCACCCACAGGCCATCTGGAACCCATCGCGGGCTGCGTGCGGGGATGGCAGCCAAGGTTGGCCCTGCCTGCTGCCAGCAGGGCTGGGCTGTCCTGGGGAGCACCTGCAGCTGAAGAAGTGTCCCTCTCACCACTGCCCAGCAGCCGTCTCCAGCCGAAGCCCCTGGCTGTGCTGCAGAGGGCAAACGGGATGAGGGAACCCCGAAGGGCAGCAGCCCAGGCCAGCCCCGTGCTGGAGGACTGATGCAGTACTTGCTATGGAGGGATGGGCTTGTGCCTGGAGCAGGGATGCAGAGGATTCTTCTCAGCCCTTACCAGCAGGAACAGTGGGTGTTCCCCGTATGGGAACACATTGCGTCCCTTCAGCTGGAGATGCTGTGGGTCCTTGCCGGGCCAAAGACCAGCCATGGCTTCAGGAGGCTGGAGCAGCCCTGGTGCACTGGGCCATGGGATGGGGCTGCAGGCACCACAGGGTGTTTTCCAGCAATGCCATTGCATCCTTAAGCTTCCCCAGGCACATCCCTGCAGCTCTCCCCATGAGCCTCAACAGTATTTAGGGCATGTACCCCTCTCTGTGAGAAGAAATTGCCCCATCCAGTGTCACCCTCCTGTTCCCATGGGTGCAGATGCTGCCTCAGAAGTCCCCAGTGCTCATCCCTTGGGGTGTCCACTGCATCACGGGCCGTCATCCCCAGAGCTTTACCAGTGCCGGGGCAGAGCATCCCTGGAAGGCTGGGGCTCTGCCAGAACTACTCCCTGGGGAGCAGGAATACAGGCAGGATGGGATGGGTTCCCCTGAAGCAGGTGTGTGCTACCCACCACAGGCAGTGGGGAAGAGGAGCAGCCCAGCTGCACTGCCATCTTGCACCAGTTCAAGCTGTCAAACCTCACTGGCCCCAAAATATTCACACTGTGTCTCCCCATCAACTGACCATCACTCCCATCACAGTACCAGCTCCCTCCCCTACAGCACAAGGGCAGCAAAGCAGAGCTGGAATGTGTGAGCCCCACAGACCAGGGAGTGGGTTTCCTGGGTGCTGGCTGGGGATTTTCACAAGAGCAAGAATTCTCACCCACTGGTGCCACAGGCAGCGCTGGCCTGGCTCCGGCAGGAGATTTCCCTGTGGAAGAGAAAAAGTGGGGCCTCCATGCAACTGCAGAACAGCTGTCTGAGTTGCCCATGGTCCCCAGCCTGATGTGGCCCTGGTCTCAGCAGCTCTGCAGCACTGGCCCACTACCACTTCCTTGAGCCTAAAGGCCTCCACGTGACATTCTCCTTCCCATGAGAGCAGCTGTGGTCCCAGGGCTCTCTGGGGAAGGCACCACAGCCAGCTGAAGGTTTGGGGCCCTGGGGAGAGGGTGAAATCAGCATTCAGCACTGCTAAGGGGACACGGAGGCCGGGAGTGGGAGATGATGTGTGAACTCTCAGGGTTGTGCCTGAGGCGTCAGGATGCAGCCCGAGAGCCACAAGAGCCCAGTGGGGCGACACAGAACACAGCCAGCTCAGAGGCTCCTGGCTCAGCCCCAGGGCCAGGGCTCAGCCTGGGGGATTAGAGGCAGCGAGTCAGGTTTGTTTAATGGGGAATGAAACCTGCTGCTGCTGCTGGTGACCTGGCAGGGCAGCACCTTTCCCAGAGACCTTCTTCTTCAGGATTAGCAGGTGGTGCCAGAGCAAAGCTCATGCTTCCTCCCAGCCTGATGAGCCCCACGTCCTTACTGGCTTGGTCACGCACTCTGAGGCACCTCAGATCCAAACTGAGCTGCTGGCAGCCTCCGAGAGACAGCTCTGACAACACTGGGCTGTTAGTAATGGGCAAGAGCCAGCTGCCCACAGAGGGGAGGTGGCAACCACCAGACTCAAGTTTAGCCCATCTTCTCCTGCATCTGTCCCTGCTGGCACCCAGTGTCCTAGCGAAGGGGCAAACACCTGTATTTATGTGACTCTTCTATGTCTATGTTTGTAGTAGAAGTGAAGAGGGTGACAAATCAGCAGCCAGAACCTATCACTGAGTTTCCCCACTGAAGGACCATGGAGCTCGATGAGTGGTGGGTTAAGTATTGCCTGACCCACTGCTGCAGGGGACCCCCCAGGGATGCCCCTGGCTGAGACGTGGTCTCCCAGCCCAGTGACATCAAATGAAATGACAGCCCTGCACGCTGGAGCTCCCGGGAGAGCAGCCCATTGCCAGAGAGGTTCCAGCCAGCCCTGGCCCAAGGAAATCAAAAGACCAGCAAGGGGAAGGGTGGGAGGGATAAGCTGGATGGGGAAAAGTAGCAGCTTGTGGGGCTCCTGTCCTTGGGCATCACCATCTGCGGCACGTAACACCCCATCCCCCATCCTGAGCTTCTCAGGATCAGGAGGACCCACGGGTGACCCCCGGTGGGTCACGCAGCTCTCCCACACCGTGCTCGTCCAGCATCCTGCTAGCACCCCAAGGCCCCATTTAGCCCAGCGTGAACAAGGCAGCTGGCGGGGAGGCTGCTCCCGTGACCGGGGCTGGAGAGAGGCTCTTCAGGGGAGCCCTGTGACATGGGCACGGCTTAGTGGGATTAGTAGGCAGACGGACGTGACTGTGCGGCCGTCGCCTGGTGCTAATTAAAGAAGGGATATATTTAGGTACCCGCTTAGCCCCTGCGTTTCACTTGTTTTCAGTTCCCAGGCTGTCAAGTCAGGCTGGCACATGGGGAAAGGCACAGGCACATACAGGATCGATCCAGCCCGGGCTGGTGCTCCCCATCAAGGCCTGGAGGGTCCATGGCCTCCTGTCCTGGCTAGTGTTGAGCCCCCACGGGAAGGCTACATCTATCGCCACGAGCTGCAAAGCAGCAGAATGCCTTTCTTCCCTCAGAAGGGTGGGAAAACGTGTTCCAGGGTGCAATAGGAGCATCCCTGCCCAGCCCTGGCCCTGGATCCATCCATGAGCAGCTGCCACCACCCTGACCCCCAGGCAGGGCTGAAAAAGGCCCTTTGGCATCATCTCCCCCACTGTCTGGCTGCTGTGCTGCCCCACTGGAGCAGAGGAGAGGGGAGTGAATCAAAGTCACTGGGTAATTAATGATTCCAGGAGCTGAAATGCAGCCTAAGCCAAGCTGCTCCCGCCGGCTCAGGAGGAGCTTCCCAGCAGTGGAGAGGTCAGACCCAGGAGCAGTTTGGCAGGAGGGAATTTCGGGGGGAAGGGCAGGCAATCACAAAATAAATGGTGAGAGACGGCCTCCCCTCCGAAGGGCTGCTGCGTGGGCTCATACTGGCAGGGGTGCCGATGTCATTCCGGGCAGATCCCAGTCTTGTCCCATAGGATCGGCCCTAGATAAAGTGGAGTGGGGGGGAATGATGTTAGTTATGGGGCAGCATCTTGAAAGGCAGCCACAGCCCCTGCCGCAAGCCACAAACAAGATCAGGTTGGATGGGGCTTTGAGCAACCTGGTCTAGAGGGAGGTGTCCCTGCCTATGGGGAAGGGGTCAGAACAAGGTTATCTTTAAGGCTCCTCCCAACCCAAACCATTCTATGACTGACATATCTGCATGTTCTTTGGGCTGGCCACCAGCTCCAAGCCCTGATGCTTAGATTCCAGGCCACCACGGAGCCGAGCAGCAACCTGGGGTGGCCTATGAGCTAAAGCCTCTCCCAGGGCAGTGAGGTCAGACTGTTACTCAATGAATTTTAGCTGGAAAAAATCCTCATTTCGTTTATTCATTTAAATCCCTGGACTCCAGGAGCAGATGTCCTGCACCCTTGAGCCTGAGAAGAGCAGCTGGGGCCATGCAGGGCCATGGGCTCCCATCACCTTGGCCATCACTCGCCCCAGTTCCCTGCTGCCCATCAGAATTAACCAGCCCCTTTGAGCGGGTTTACGATAATCATCAAATAACTGGTTCATTGACAGCATGTCAGGCTGGGAAGACTGAGCCCTCGTTTGCTGATTGCTAATTAACTTAACATTCCTAATCCCTCATTAGCAACTATGAAGTAAGCTCTAAAATATGAGGTCAGCCCTAATTGGTGTTTAAAATATAAAGCCCACTGCCACGTGATGGAGGCAGGAGAGAGCGGGGCGGCTGCTAGGGAGGATGGGCAGAGCCAGGTGTGAAGGGTTAAACCCCACAGGGCCTCAGACATCTGCACAGCACCCCAAACCTCAGCCCTCCTGCACCTGGTGGGCATCAGGGCAGCACATCTGGCATGACCAGTGGTATTTGGGGTCACAGCACAGGACGTGCCTCAGGTCCCCCTCAAGCCCCAGTCCTTGCTGTGCCTGGCCAGATGTCTCCCCCAGGGCTCACAGTATCCCCCTGCCAAAGCAAAACTTGCATTGTCCCCTCCAGCCAGCCTGTCCCAGTTGGCAAACCCCAGACGGGCCACCTCGCAGCCAGAGACCCTCATGTCCCCGAGTGGAATGGAGGAGATCAATAGCCTCGGAAATCAGCAGCAGGTTCCTGCTCCGGGGCTGTCCAGAGCGGAGAAAGACTAGGAGTTTTAGTGGAGTTTTCTCTAGAATAAACCACTGTGGACTAAGAGCAACTGATCTGTGGGGACCCTTCACAGGAGGGCTGTGGACTTTACACTTAACCCTGATCTAACTCCGTCTAGTAAGTCTTTAAAAAAGAGAAAAAACGGATATTCCTACGAACTTGAAAAAGCTAATGTTGCTGCATCTCTGCTTGTCCCCACGGAGCAGGACTAGAGTGATGCTCCCACCTCAGCCCTGCCCTTCTGTGTGGATGGAGTGGGGATGCTCTGGCACCAGGCGGTGGGACAGGGCCAGCCCTTGCTGTGTGCTGGGTCCCTGCACAGAGCAAACAGTGGAGCAGAAGCTGTGAGCCTGGCTGTGCTGGGGAAAGGTCACTGCGCTCCACACTGCAGGAGACGTGACAGGGTCCCTTTGCTGCGCGCTCTGCACTTCCATCGCTCTGAGCCATGTGTGCCGCTCCGCGTGGGCAGCAGTATCACTCTTTCATGAGCTGACGTCAGCGATGACGACCAGCGGTGTGGTGAGACACTGCTGGCAGAGGCACCGCAAATCTCCCGTGGACAGAGCTCTGCTTTGCCCCCGATTTCTGTTCAGCGGCTTCTCCAGAGCACAGAGACAGGTTATTTTGAGCATCCTGAGCAGCAGTGAATGAGGCTGAGACCAGTCCCCCAGGCAGCAGAATCTCCCCAGCTCAGTATTTCCCAGGACAGGAATGAACCTGTGAAGGCTTTTGCACGTGGAGAGGACACACCTGCGAGAGTTAAAAGCGAAGGGCTGTTTCTGCAAAGGTGCTACAGTACCAAGAGAGCCTAAATAACTTGGTGCCTGAGGAGAGGTTGTAGCTGCTGCCGACTCCTGCTGTTTGGCTAACCCAAGCCACTACGGCTCCTGTGCCACCAGCAGCAGCTGCCCCTGGGATTTCATCATGCCCACAACTCACACAGCCAGCAGCTACTGAGTGCTGCTGTGGCCAGTCCCCTCTCCTCTTGCCTTGCTGGTTTCTGCTGCTGCTCAGCCAACTTCCACGTCTTACACATTCTTACCCACTTTAGTAAGGGCTGAGCATTAGGACCCTGCATTAGCAGGAACACAGGACACTAAGGGATCATGGGGCTTTGGGTTGGAAAGGACCTTTAAAGGTCAGCTAGTCTAAGCCCCCTGCAGTGACATCTTCAATTAGATCGGTTAGTCAGAGTCCTGTCCTGCCTGACCATGAATGATTCCAGGGATGGGGCTTCTACCACATCTCCAGGCAACCTGTTTCCGTGCATTATAGAATATATCCTTAAAGGGCTCTCAGTGGAGGATGGCAAATTCTGGGCTCCAGTTTCCAAGAGGAAACGTTTAGCTTATCTACACATCTGGCCCATGGAGTAGAATCACAGACCAGCAGGGGTTGGAAGGGACCTCTGGAGATCATCTAGTCCAGCCCCTCTGCAGGAGTAGGTTTACGCAGAGCAGGTTGCACAGAACGCAGCCAGGCAGAGAATCCCAAGTAGCCCAGCAGACTCGCCCTGATACCTCTGACGCCCAGACGCTCTGCAGGCTGCTTTCTGTCCCACTGATGGGGCAAAGGCCCAGCCACCCCCAGCCTTTTGAGGAGAACAAGGGGAGGTGGAACTAGAGACACAGGCGAGTCTGAACTTCTGTAAAAAAAAAAAATCATTTATTTTGGAGGAGGATTTGAACACCGACATGCAGGTACAACATGAATAAAAATTATTGCACCGCTATTATGTGGCAATTGTTCAAGTTTCTAAAAACACAGAAATTCCACACTTTCTCTTATCTAGCTAAGTGCTGAGTGACACAGCTTGGCGGAGCCCAGCTCAGGAGGTGCTCTCACAGCCATCTGGATATGGTAAGTTGAACACAACGTAAACACACACTGCTGTCAAATCTTCTACTAGAAGTACAGAATTATCCTTCACATCCAGTAAGAGAAAACCAGAGAAAGACTTTATCCTCCCCCCCTCTTCAGAAGAAAAAAAACCAACAAAATTAAAACACTCCAAATCACACCTTAATCCAAGTGTGGCAACCAAAACCACTGGTCACTCCTACCCCTTCCCCAGCAAGCACTCTTTAGTATATTAGCAGCCAAAGGCCTCAGACATTCAGACCCAGGAGTGGCCATTACAATGCTAAAGTCTAATATTTACAATAAATATCCATTTCTCTTAGTTTGCAACAGTAAGAGACAGAGGGAAAATAACACTGAAGTGAGACGCAGGGCAGGAATGCAGTGGCTGGACACAGGAGCAGAGGAGCTGCAGGGGCTGGAGCCAGCTTTGATGCTGGTTGGGATGATCGCAACACGAATGAGGAGCAAGAGTCACAGCCAAGCTGACAGAAGGAAGGAGGGAAACGAAGCAGGAAAGCAGCGCATTGGATGGTCACAGCACAGCACTGGATGGTCACAGCACAGCTCACCCACCAAACACACGGCACACGCACACAACTTCCACCTCCTGTCTGTCTGACTTGGGTTCATCCACAGAGGCCAAGTTATTGGCTTGCTGAAAGCTTCACTCAGGTACCCTGGGTTCAGTCCTGCACTGGGGAACGCACTCTTGCTCTTCACACACCTTTTCCAACATCTCATTCCTCCCGAACATCACAAGCTAAGCAATTCTTAGCAGAGCAAGTAGTCTTGGTGTATCTACCAGCTTCATTTCCAGAAGTTTCTCTAAGGAGTCTTTTTGCTCCAACTTTTTTGCTAAGGTGCGCCCATGAATTTGACAGAAGGTGGAATGGGGACAAAGGGGCACCTGGCACGCTGAGGGAAAGTGGAGCACTGACCAGGAGCAGGAGATAGGAACGTTCACTAGGAAGCCTTCCTTGTGATGCTGTTGGGCTTCGGCTTCCAAAGAGCGGAGGTTTTCACATTGCACTGATCACTTTCTGTACCGTAGCTACAAAAGAGGCCACAAACCCTGAATCTCACACCTCTTTCTTTGGCCAGTTCAAGCAAAAGCAGCAAAAGCTGTGACTTCGGAAGGTTTTTCACTTCTTTTTTTATGCATAAGAAAGGGTAACTGCGATTCAGCACTGGAACCACCAGCTGCAAAGGGGGAGGGTCAGTAGCTAATACAGCGGGTACCCACACTGCGTCCCACTCCAGCCCTCTCTCCTGAGGTTGGTGGTTGGTTTTCCCTTTGGTTTTTTAAACACAGGGCCCTTCGCAGCTGCCCCAGAGGTGCATTCAGAGAAGAAGCTGCGTCACCACAAGAAGAAAACAGGAACCTGCACCCAGGGAACAGCTAGGTCAGACCACATCCTCACACGGCCCTGGGTTGACTACTTATTCCATACAGAGACTTCCATCTCAGTTAGGTGCTCTCAGGAGATCAGCTTGGAGGTTATCTTTTTGATTACCACAGACTCTGGATGCTGAATCAATCTTGCACTACTGCTGTCCATTGTGTCACACTGTCCTGCTGACCTGACCTCGCTTCTCAGCAGTTTGTCAGCAGATCAACCCATTATGGAGAGAAACACACCTACGTACCAGACCCTGCCAAGGCTGTTCTTAACTTGCTGCTGTTGTGAATCAGCACAGAATGATGCTCACCAACAAGAGGCTGAACATAGCCAGGACCCTGACAAGGCAGTGGAAATACTGTGGTTTATAATTGCAAACCAAGGTTTACGAGCAGCCTGTGAATTCCAGGAAGAAGAGCACAGAGACGGCACAGCAGGCTCTGCTCTCAATACTGCCACAGCAAGGTGTATTAACGTGTTACCTGGGAGCGTTGAGGCTTTGGTTAGTGTAGTAACAACACCATACATGTTCACACAGACTAAACACTCATTTAAACATGGCAAAAAAAAAAAAGACCAAACAAACTCAAACCAAAACTTGGTCCAGAAATGAAATCCAAGCAGCCAAAGTCAAGTATAACATGGATGGACAATAGTTCTACAGAAAGCAGCAGGGTGAGAACACCTGCGTGGATGGAGCTGAAATCAAGTTGAAAGAGAAGGGTAAAAGAGATTCCTAGATAAAACCATATTTGTATTTAGGGAAAGTGAATCAAAACTTCAAGCTCAGAAAAAGCTAAGACAACAAAGAACGTGATGGTGAAACGAAATCGGACGACAGAGGCGGGTTGTAGCTTGAAATACTGTTGCACAGTCATTCTGCTTCTAACAGAGAAAGCCAGTGAGCAGGATACTAGCCCTTGCGGGTGTTCCACAGGGAGACACACTCAGACAAGACTAGAATAAAAGCTGAGCACAATCTGGGACGAATGACGGGAGTGTTCATCGAGAGGAATCTTTAACTGGATGAGGAAAGGGCTTACAGTGCTATAGGTATCACCACTCGACACAGCTACCGGTGCTTTATTATTGATCTAATCCTTAGCAAAGAGCACTGTTACCCGGGCGGTCACACTTAAAGCAAAGCAATGTCTAAACCTAGAGGCAAAGAGTCATTTTGTTAATGGAAAGTGACTTCAGCAGTGGAAATGATCTCGCTATCCAAGCTGAAATCTTAAAATATCACATGTGTTTTGAAGTCTGCTTGCAGCTTGTCCACAGAACTCGAGGAGTCAGAACTCTTCATAGTTGGTTTTTTGTTTTCAAAACAGGCAGGTTCAGAAAACTCAGCAAGTTTCCCAAGCCCAATTCAGAAATGTTAAGGAACACCTTAAAATCCCTACCTACTTCAACTCACTCAGAGAAGAAAAAGTCTCCAAAGGTGATTTACCACTAAGATAACTCTGCCTGTGACACACTGGAGAACATGTCACTACGAACATCTCTAAAACCCACCTACAAGGCAGCCCTCTCCTGGGGTCGTTTACTCCAAGGCAGGGCAAGTTATGAATTGAAGCCAGAGAAAAGAAGATAAAACATCATTAACACTTTTAGTAACAGAGGGAAAAGTTGCCGTGTGTCCCATAAAGGATAAAAAATAATCAGTAAAACAAAAACCACAACAGGATCGGAGGCTTCTCTTTCTGAAAATGACACTGAAAAATACTTCTAACTGGCTGAGGGAGACAGAGTTGACTCTGCCCGACCCCACCTTCCCTCTCTATCCTCCAAGGACATTGCAGGAGTGCGAATGCACACGGTGATGAAGACGCCTTACAAAGAGGGTCTGTAGCTCCAGAATCACTTGCAGACAAGAGAGTGTTTCCTTCTCATTGCCAAAGGACGCCAGATTAGAAATTCAAAGCAAACACATGGACTTTGTGAGGTTTCAATGGCATTTCAAAGAGAAGGTTGAAAAGCAGAGATTTTAAAGTAAGCTGCCTTTGCTGTACTCTGAATTGTTGGGATCTCAAATAATGCAGGATTAGAGGGAAGAGTACAACAGGCCCTTAACTCAGGCAACATAAAAGGTCTGAAAGGGAAAGGAAAAAATTTTTAAAAAAATAAAAATCAAAGTGTTTCTTAAGCCCTGCTTTAAAGATACCCTGTTCTAAAGAGACTTCGAACGGCAAGCATTACTGTGTACAAAAATAGAACAGCAAGGATGAAAAAACACAAAAACCAGTATGAAAAAACCCTCCCAAAAATAGATGTACACAAGTTCTATTTTATATTAGTGTATATTACAAAATTCAAACATGCAGTCTCTGTCTTGAACGTAGAACGCTCCAGTCCATGCGTACCAGGGATGCTGCTATGTTTTCTTTACAGCACCATCATGTGACAGGGGAAAGTCTTGTATTTTTAACTGATTTCCACCCTCTTTGCTTTTTGCCGGGGTGGGAGTCTCTTCTTTACAGGGCCTCATGCTGCCATCTGGCAGAGGAGAGGCTCTCAGAGCTGCTTGTCCCAGAGCGTGAGACAGCTCTTTCGATGGAGTGATTTTGCAGCTATCTGGCGCTTTAGCACTGCAGAAAGTGGCCTCCTTTTTTGCCACCAAGGGACATACTGCCTCCCAGGGCTTTTCTGAGTTTAATGACTCTGTGCACGACTTGCTCCTCGTGGTCAGACCATCCGTGCTGGACGGTTTGACCTTCTCTTGACACACTCCTGCTTGTGATGTTTCCTGGCTTTTTTGATTTGAATCCCTCTCTTCTTTACAGGAGGCAGCCAAATAGGGGAAATCTTTTCTCTTTTCCACCTCTCCAGAAGCAGACACACTGAGCTTCAAAGGACCTAACGTGCTCTGAGCTAGTGGCCCTAACTGAGGCATGGAGAGACCTCTTTCTACAGCACCAGGCACAAGGACCGTGGAGGATGCAGTACCTGCTGGGCTTGTTTTGCCGGTGCTCGAAGCACACTCTGCCTGGGACAAGCTGGGTTTCTTTTCAGTACCAGGACTTTTCTGGGAGATTTCGCTCATGCTGCCAGAAGACAGAAATGAGGTGCTGTGCTGTTCTGCAGGTCGCAGCGTCTCCTTCTCGCCGCGATCTGCAGGGCTTACCGAAAGGGGAGCGCTCACGCTTGTCACGCATGGTGAGGAAAGTGCCGACAAAGGTTTGGAATCCTGTTTTTTCTGATTGCTTTCTGCTAGCAGAGGGTCTTTCGGGTCAATCTTACCACGTGAGGCCCCTGAAGAATCATCATCTTCAAGTTCCAGCAGTCTGATAGATGGGCACTGCATATGTTCTGTGCGACCTGTTGTTTTCTGAGTACTTGTAGTTCCCCCTACATCTTTGATTGCTTCAGAAGACTTGTCTTTTGGAAGAAAACAGTCAAAAGCTTTGTTTTCTGGCAATTTATGTTCCTTTGCCGTTGTTTCTGATCTTAGAAATGGCTTTTCTGAATCAGCTAATTTTTCTGGAGAAGTTCTTGGGAGCACCTGTGATTGGGAAGTGTGCACACCAATTTCCAGTGGCTCAGAAGCAGGCTTGGCTTGTAGATTATTTCCCTTCTGTAAATCTTCAGTACCTTTTGGATCTTCGGGTAGAAAGGCATCATCTTCAATACTATCCTTGCTTTCCAACTTAGAAGAAAATTTGTTATCCTCATTAAAAGAATCTGAGCCTTGGTCCCCACTGTCAGGAGGCTTGTCCAATCTTCTTCCATCCTGACTATCTTCCGAACCATCATCCGTTTCATCTTCAGAAGAATCTACTTCTCTGATGGCCTCCTGCTTTTGCAGAGACTCCCTCCTCTCCACCCTGTCCTGTCGAATAGCACCCAACTTCCGTGAACCCGGCTTCTGCAACATCCCTTTTTCTGCCAGCCCAAGTTTGTCACCTGTTGTTTCATTCGCAGATTCTTGTAAGCTCTGGAGACTAGGATCTCGCTGTAGCATCTCCTTTTTGAATTCCGAGTGAGAGATATCCAAGCTATGCTTACGAGAGGAAGCCAGCTTCTTCTCAGAAGAGGACAGCGAGGCAGCCAGTTTCTCAGCTGACTGCACTCTCTTTAGCAAAGGAGACCTGGGGGGCTCGGCACTTTTGGGGCGAGAAATCTGCCGTACCAGGGGTGGAGAGGAGTGTAGTTTTACTGGAAAAGACTGAATAATACTGGAGCTGCCAACTGAGTGTCCTGGTAAAGGAGATGGGGAGCGCTGCGGTGATGTAGACTGCGGGGTTGGTGATGGAGTGTGAGCTAGTGGTGACAGAGGGATGTTTCCTGCAGACTTACGCCTTGGAGATCTGTACTGCCTTTGAAGCTTTGGTGCTAGTCCATGCAGAGAGCTGGGCCGGATGTGACCAGAACTGGCTGGAGAATTGGGAACACTGGAACTGGGAGAGCTGCTCTGGGAAGAATTGCCACCAACTTAAAAGAGGGGTAAAAAGAAAAAAAGCAACATATGAAGAAGATTAATATGTGTTTGCCCATTAGAGCAAGTTATTGACAATAAGACATGCAAAGTTAGGACAAAATGCCATCTTGCCACAAAGCACTGCAGTCACACTAGAAGTGAACAGTGCACTGGCTTCTGATGGAAAACGCACATCACCGTCACACATCACTAGAACACGGTGAGAAACACCTCGCTGTCAGGATGGTTTCTTCTGACAAAAAACCCAGCCTCCAAGCAGACAAACCATGTTTTACTGCTGTTCTCAAGATGCAAATCTCTTTATTCCATCATCTGATTCAAGTTTCAGACATGACTTTGCCACATTGTTTTGATTCTTTTTCTCTGAACTAATACAGAAAATGTGTCAAACTGCTGCAAGAACACTGTAACTTACCACACACTTCTGCCTCACAGTGAAAGACGTGGCAGTACAGCAAATGCAATCTTAAAACAATGTATGGATTTGCATTTTTAAATGAATCAACGAATGAGAACACACCCATCCTTAAAGTAACAGACATCATAGCTGTCATTTCACTGCACAAGCAGCCCTACTACCTGCTGTGTATTTCACTTCAAAAATAAATAGAATAGAAACATTAGGGATTGGAAGGGACCACAAAAGATCATCCAGTCCAATCCCCCTGCCACAGCAGGATCACCTAGATCAAGTTGTAAATCAACAAACAAAAATCTTCTCTAAGTTCTTTCCTGCCTGCATGGATTTTTAGGCTTGTTTCTTTTTTTACCTGAATGCACAGAGTCGGGAGTGGATCGGTAACTCTGTGTTGGTGACCGAGGAGACAAGTTGTGAGTTGGAGAGCCAGGCACACTTTCTCCAGAAGAGAGCGAGCGGTTCAGCGAAGACAAACTGCGGCTGGTGTGAAGTAGCGATGCTTGCTTAGTGATCTTCCTCAACAGAGAACTCTTCTTCTTACTGTGAAAGAGCATTTGAAAGTTGTTTATGAGCCCAAATAATTTACTTCCTGTACTGACATATTTCAGTCAATGTTACGGCAGAGTTAAAGTGAAAAAGAAAAGAGAAAAGTGGACATGCTGCTGATACACATTATCTGCAAACTGATTTGACAAGATTTCTCTTACATTATCTCAGTTATAATTTAATTTTCACAAACAAACATCAAAACAAACCTTTCCTGACCATCCTTAGTTTTGCTCTTCTTGTTCCTACGAGCCATCTTGGATTTGTAGCTGGCTTTTCGAGCTGGACCAACTTTGATAGATGTGTTCTCAAATGGTGTGGTGGAGATGGACACCTTATTCCCACTCTGTCAGAAACAAGACAAAGACATTGCTTAAAATGTGCCTGTAGGAAGCACATCTGCAGGCTAGGCAGGTATGCTGCTAGTTCATTGCTGCCTGCCATTTTGTAATCCTTTGTCAAACTCCATTTCCCCCTTAGCATTTCCATCTATCGTTTATTAAGGAATTGCTGAGAGAGAGATCTCTTTAGTCAGGCTTTCACAAATGATTAGCTGAGACCCCAGCTGGTAGATAAAGCTTCCCAAAGCAGACAGAACACAGCATCTGACCTCTCCCATTGAGATCCCAACTGCCTCAATTTAATACTTGTAATACTTGGATCTTGAACAAAGTGATAGTCTGTCAGCAGTCCTATTCCCAGTGCTCTCACTGATGGCAGATGCGAGCGTATCAGGCATCTATCATGACGAATCCACAAAACAGAGCATGGCATGTTTCACTCATCTTAAAAAAGAGATCTCCACCTCCTGCGTGCTCCTCTATGCGCAATCCCAAAGATTGCTATCACCCGGAACACTCCAAAACTTTGGTGCTTATTTCCGTAAATGGATTCAGCTCAGAGAAGACATCAAAATGCAAGTCATTTAACTGGATAATTTTAAGACCAACCATTACAAAGCTGCTTTTAAATACCACTAGGAATAATCCTCAAGAAAGCAGCATTAAGAGCTAATAACATTAGTACAGCCTAAAGGCAAAAAAAGATTTTAAAAAGTTATTTTTCCAAGTAATTTGGAAAATTTTAAAGGTATTTGTTTCATAAAGTGAAGTTTGAGGAAAAGTATACTTTAATCTTACTAACCTTTGTATTTACTGTTGATGAAAATGTATCTGATAGGTCCTTATTCCTCACACAAAATACCTCAGTTCAGCTTAGATTACAAGCAGAAATTTTTAATCATCAAGCTGCAGCAATGAGCTTTGGTGAAATAAGGACCAGGCGCTGTGTAAATACTTGTGTTTCACACGAAGCCAGTGAGGTACTTACAATGTTTTAAACAAGCTGGCTTCTGTTTTCTAAGATGTGACAGTGCCGAGTCCTTACCTTCAGAATCAGCTCCACCACTTCTGTGTGCACCAGTCCGTGGACTGGCTCCCCGTTCACATGGGTTATCAGATCCCCTTCACGCAGACCTGCTTCGTTTGCTGGACCACCTTCCTCCACGTGCTGGCAACGAGAAGGGGATGACTGATTTGAGAAGAGGAACGCACAAAATTGCTGGCCAGACCAGACTCAAAGCCCATTCATGTCATCTCATCTCATGCTGCAGCCAGCATCAGCTGCTTCAAAGAAGGGTGAAAGAAACCACTGACTGGCACAGCCAAGCACAAAAATCTGCGCTCTTCCACTCCTCCCCCAGCACCCTGTCAGTCTTCTCCTGATCCAAGGCAGCCAGCCAGGATGGCTAAGCTGATCAAGAGACCGGCTCCTCCCAAAGGAAAAGGCTTAACACACTTCCAACAATTTTAAGCGCTCGGGAATGTTAACTAGATGCTCTCCATTTCCAGAGAAGCAGTCAATCTTTTTCAATCTTTTTGCCATCCCAAACCCAGCATAATTCCACATACGTGCTGGGACCCAAGGCAGCCAACAGACTTTTCAGTGAGGCTCTGCGCCAGGTGTTTAGGGTTCCTGTATGGCACCTTATCCAAGCCAGGCTTGCTTTTTTCACTTTCCATCCTTTATTATCCTATCCAACGTCAGATCTTTTCCCCCATGAACACATTGACTTTCCCCGCCACTGCTCAGAAAGGTAAGCTTCCTTCATGGGGAGGAGGCACATACTCTTTGAGCAACCCTGCCTCGAGCCAGAAAAGGCTGCAAATCAGTAATCTTAGCAAACTCAGCATCTTTCAAGAAAAGTAGAAAGGGGCCAGGGAAAAATGCAGCTGCAGACTGTTTTTCTAGGTAAGAATGAGTGTTAAATAATGACCAAAGCGTATGAAGTCCAAATTGTCTAATGAACACAGAGACAGAATAAAAAGAATGAAACACCTTTACCCTGACCCCGTTCTCCCTAACCACACAACTCAAACAACACTGCTTCAGGGAAACGGATCATTCCTAGAAGCCATGTAAGCTAACACAAAAAGAAGCCAGAGACTGAGTACCAGAAGCAATGGGGAAGAAGAGATACAGACACGGAAACCAGACCTCTTGGCACAACACACAGCTAAGCCAAGAGCCGAATCCCTGGGCAATCAGCAGAGCAGCAGCGGTGTTTTCACGCTTGTAATCAATTCCAAGCGACTGCTTGGAAAAACCCAGCAGACTGAACTGATCAGAAACAGGTTACAATCGTTAACCCAGGCCTGAATAAATTAGCTGAGACTGACCCTCATGCAGCAACCCCAATAAACAGAAAGAGGGTATGTACACAGAAACAGTATGAGCTACAGGTGAAAGAAGGTGGATTCATGTAACCAAGGAAGAACAAAGGAAAGAAAGGCTGTGGGCTCTTGTGATGGGCTTGAAAACTGCTACAGGTAAAACCCAAAACGCTTTATGTTAATTTTTAAAGGGTCTCCCCCACCCCAAAATGACAACTTTGGGTCTGAATAAGGAGAGAGGAAAGAGGGTCTCAAAATACAATTTCTTAAGCTAAATCCCACAACCCTGGTGAAATGTATTTCTGGCCCCAAGGGTACTCTTTTTAGAAAAGCAGAGACATACCCAGACCATGTGATGCACAGTGTAGATATCACTGTCACCCATATAGACGCGAATGGCACGGAGAGTGAAACCGTATTTCTTTCCAGCCCGATGGATGATGATTGGTGGTTTCAGGTTTGCGATAGCAGGAGAAAAGTCACGGCTGGGTGAGGAGTCCCTCGAAGATGGGTTGGAGGATAGAGAATGAGGTGACATTGGACTGGCCAATGGAGAACACGTGTGGTGATCTACAGTGATGACACAAAGGTGGGCAAAAATTAGGAAACCAGGCCTCCAAAAGAGAGAAAATTCTTGTTAGAGAACAGCTAGGAATGCTCTTAAAGCTGGTGGTCTTCACCAGGGCTGGGTTTGCCTGCAGCATCAAATACTTCATGCTTTGAAATACAACGATCAGCAGAGTTTCCAAAAAGCACATTTGGAGGTGTGTACTGAACAGAGCAGCGCTGCTCGCCTACGTTTACAGCTGGGTCACAGTGTTTACTACTTCTCTTTCAGGTACTTGCAACTCATCACAAGCATTCGCTCTAGGCACAACCCTGGAGCACCCCGTTTCAAGGTTAAGATATATAATCCTCCTCCAAAAGATCAGATGGTGTCTAAGATCTTGGTGCAAGTTGCATGTTGGTGTGGAGACAAGTCAAAATGAGTTAGCATTCATACAAAAAAAGCAGTTCGCAATCAGACGACGACTACATACAGGTAGTTTTGGTCGTGTTTTACATTCACGGGGCAAAAAGCATAACCCAAGAATTTAGCTGCATCGGGGACTTTGCTACTGAAAAGCAAGATCACGAGTGTAGCTTAGAATGCGTTTTCCAAACAAACAGGCAAGGGCTGGGCTACTGGCTGAACAATGTGACTCTGCTCACTAGTGGAACAACATCCACATTAAAAATTCAAAGCAAATACAATACTCTTATTTTAAAGTGAAGTTGGTCAACATCAGTGATTAAACCCAAAGAGCAGGGATATGAAATGCAGCTGTAAAAGGTAATCCCTAATCCATTAGGAAACACCTGCTGAATCGCCCAGTACATATTTACCTGGCAGATGAGAGCAGCTCTGGATGAACCCCTGCTAGGTGATTAAATACACATTTGCAAGATTGAGGGAGTTTGTAGTTTGAAAAGCCACCAACACCCAAACTATGTGAAATGTAATGTGCATCACCAGAGCGGTGCCAAGAAGCAGTTGCATAGTTGCCTCCAGCTCCCTGAATAAGGGGGCAGGCAGGCACTGCTCTGCCAGCAGGTTTGCTGGGTTGGCACTGGTGGTCAAGCTGCAATTTTCTGCTCCCATCTAGGCAGGAACACATAAAGCCCTGGAACACAGCATGGTCTTATTCTCTGGAAAGAGGGACAAAGTCCTTGTGGGGAGAGGCTCCTGCTGAACCAGTCTGTCATAGCTCAGCATGACTGGGCTGTTCACTAGACGTCACCACCTGGCACTGGGAATTGTCAAGGTCTGGCTCTGCTTGGCAACAGAGCTGTGACAACAAGGTAACCTATTCAGCACTGACTGACTTTGTGAGTTACCCAGTTATTGAACTTCCCCAGTGCACAAACACACCCAACACATTCAGCTCCTAAACTGTGCTGCAGTTAGCATGTGACCCAAATAAAATAGTTCCTTGAGGTTTAAAATCATTCCGTGGCTGTACCATTGTCTAGAGACAGCTAGGAGCCAATTTAAACAAAATTAAGGAAAGAATAAGGCCCAGCTGCCATTTGCAGAAGCTGCAGTCAGACCACACACACAAAGCTCCTGTCTGTGACAAAGCAGTGTTCATTATCCTGCTGAGTAGCAAATATTAAACCAATTGTAAAAGTTAGATCTCTCCCCTCCTGCCAGCAAGGGCATAATTGCAGAAGAGTGAAGGGGGAGGATCTATCTGCAGTCCTTTTGTTTAGTGCTTGCAGATTCTGACAATGCCTCACCTGAGGCATTTCTTACCTGAGGGAATCAGGAGAGACAAGGCAGTAGCGGATGCTGATTTAATCACTTTATTGACAGGTCTTGAGGTACGTTTCTCCCCTGATTCCCCAGAGAGCAACCTGTGTCGTGCTCGCCGCACTGCCAAATCGCTGATGGCTTTTGGAGTGGTAAAGTCTGGGCCTTCATTGCTATTACTGCGAGCTCGTGGATCAGAGAAATCTGCAGTGCTCCCAGCTACAGTTTAAATTAAAACAGATTAGAACCACAGGGAATTCCTAACAGTCTATTCCCCTACAGGCAAAATACATTAAATCAAAGTCATGTTTACATGAAGTCCAAGAGTAAATTTTCCTAAGAAAAAACCCCAGGGCTTGAATTTTTATTTACAGAAATGGTGTTATTCTGAATACAGAAAATTAGTGGCTTCTATTCTGCTGGAGAAACTCACTAATGAAATCATGTCGCTCAGTAGCAGTTACATGGATCCTAAAGCTGTGGTAGAGTTCTGCAGGCAAGCCATTTCAATGGGATCATTCACAGATGAAAACAGGTTTATGGAAAGTGCTCCATTTTTACAACTAGCAAGAACTGCCAATCTTTAAGTTAAAATTGCCTGTAATAGAAGAGCCAGATTCTACTGGAGTTGCACATAAAAAATCCACTTTAAGAGAATACCTTCAAGGTACTAAAGTCAGAGAAAGTAAAAATGGGGATTGCAAAGACAACCTTAATTTGTTCTTTTCTGCGCACCCTTGCAATTTAGTCTTGAATGACTTAATCTGCTATAATTATATATCAAATGCAAAGTAATCTTGGAAACCAGGCTGGGCATGTAACAATAGCAGATCCTGGGGGCTGGGGGGTGCTGTACTCCAGCTCGGTGCCTCAGTTCCCCATCTGATACCTTAAAGGGGCACCGCAAAAATACATTAATTAGAATTTACAGGGTGCTTAGAAATGAAAGTGGTGAGCATCAGAGCAAGTCCACAAGGGAAATTAATCATTCTGTCTTCAAAAGCAAATTTTAAGCAGCATGCAATAAATAAAGCCTAAGGGCCACATTTTGAACAATGAGGACAGAACAAAACATTGATCATCGTTATTTAAGTGGGCACCACTGCTCTGCATACTAAGTGAAGCAGGAAGTACCAGAAAAATAAAAATTCAAAGCACCGCTCCTGCCAACCTCTGTACCAGATGCCTGTTCAACATTTAGCAGCTAGAGAGCTTCAAATAAGGCTGTCAGACAATGAGGAACCCAGAATCGGAGGCTGCATGTGAAAAGGCTGCGATACACATTACAGGAGACAGTGACAAGAATGAAATTCCTCTCCTGCAGTCCCTTGCCTCTGACTTAACTTTGTCGGCTGGGGAGACTGAATCTCTCACGCTGGATTAAAGGTTGTTCTAATGTGTTAGGCTGAGGGAACAGGCTGCCCAGGGAAGCTTTCTTTTTCTCTGTTTCAGCTTGTAGTTACTCAAATCTGCAATGAAAGTATTCTTTTAATTTTTTTATGTTATATTTCTAGGCTTTCAGTATGAGATTGAGAAACTAAGGTTCCAGTATGAAGCACCTATGTCATCCAAGAATGTGGTAGTTTCCTTCACTCCTATGCCTTCTCCCATGGATTAATGAGGTACATGACAGCAGCACTGGGCCTCTTCTGTGAGGATGAGGCAAACAGGATAATTCTGAAGGCATATTCACAGAATAACAAGATGTGAGGATCTTTAGTTTTACCCTAGTCTGGAGGCAAATTTATTCTAAGGCATTTCCACCTTCTGTTATCAATCCACCATCAGGTCTGCCCTTTGCCCTTCACCTTGTCCTTATCCAGTCTTGCTGCCATTCTGACTCCTTCTTCAGTATCCCTTCTCATCTTCCTTCCATCCTCAATTCACAACTTCTTTGCTTGCTTGTTCCAAGTTTCTCCCACCAACTTGCTTCTTCTCGCCTAGTAAAGTTCTTGTTCTTCAACACTACAGTCTCATTTTTCCTCTAAACATTCCATTCTCCATTATCTTGCCAACCTTCAATTCAACATTCCCCCTGTCCTCCACTGGTTCAAATTTCCTTTTTTTCCTCCTTATTACTTTCCACCAGTTCCCAGCTCTGGCCTATTCCGTTCTCAGAAATAGGCAGCTCCACCACAGGGAAGGTCCAGTTCATTTTGGTGCTGGACAATGGCCCTAGGATAGTCAAAGCTTCAGAAGAGGTCAAACACTGAAGCCCAGCAGCTCCAAGTCAACAGTGGTCTGCTCTGACTAATGCTGAAAATAATGCTGCCCCACGTAGGCACTCAATGGTTCTAAGTAGGTGTAGATCATATGGATCTCAAGCACGGGAAGTTTGGACTGTCAGGACTGAAATATATGATTTAATTCTGAAAGATTAAACCACTGATGTTATTTCAAAGGCAAGCACGTCCACAAAACTATACTAAAATAACCACTCAGTGTGAGAGATGTTCACATCACCCAACATCCTAAGTCCATGGTTTTACACCTGCAAGCTCATATGGCTTTCCTGGGCATCATGACACTGTCACACAGAACACATACCTGTCAGCGTTGAGGCACTGCTGACAGCTGTGGAGGGGGTGGTGGGTCCTGCTTCACCTTCCAGCTGCAGCTCCTGCTCCACAGGCTGTTCTGGAATGGGCACTGGCAGCCCCTCCCGTGACTGCACAGCGGATAAGAGCATTCCCTCAGATTGTGGCCTTTTGAGAACAGTTCCCTCATCCTCAGCAGAGATGGCAAAACGGGGCATATCAAGAAGCCCTGAGCAGCGTCGGCGGACTGTCAAGGGTGGGCTGGAGTCACTCTCCGTGTGTGAGGACTCAGACATAGACAAGCGCTTACGCAATCTAAGAGAAAACCAAGACAGAACCCCTCAAGTAAGTTAGGGGGATAATGATCTCTAAGGGGGAAGATAGCACCCAGACCAAACTCACACATCTGAAGACAATTTAAAGTGAAGTTAGGAGACCAACCTTCCTAATAGTTCCTCTAACTAGTGACAAACAGTAACAGTCTGGCAACACCAGACTTTGCAGTCACTGATGTTTAAGAAAAAGCTAGTGTCGGTACATCTGTGATATAAACAGAATTTCCCCAAACAAAACTTTTACCTGAAGTTAGAGTATCTTTATGTTAATTTAAAATATTCGCTACAATTTTGGGATCTGTTAATCCTTAACTACATACACTGAGGATCTATCACTTCTGCACATTCCTTTTCAGATATTTATTGCAGGGTTCACTTGCGGAAATACATCACGTGAAGGATTCCTGACCTTACACTGGTTGTCAAAAGTTTCGGCACAGATCTGTTTTACAAAAGACCTAGTCCTACAAAACTTACATTTCAGGAGACCCAATCACCCAGCTGCGGTCTCGACTCTTCAAGCCGCCCAGACTGTCTAGTCGGTCATCTTTTTCTTCACTCAGACTCCGTTTAGTTGGTGGTGGAGTCTTCCTCTCTTCATGAATGGAAAGACGTTCCATGCTGCTGTATACCTGCACATAGCAACACATCTTTCTGCACAGAGCAAACAAACCCTCTCAGCCTCTTCTGAGCGAGGGGCATAAAATCCCCTCTCAAAATGGAAGGCATTCCCTGACAGCATGACCTCTGCAGTGTTTTTTGCCTACATAACATAGTGCAGATGTGACGTGCACAAAGGCTGTCAGGCAGGAAAGGAAAAAGGGAATCTTCAGAAACTGTAAACTTGCTTTTCTACAACAGCACTCACCGCCGCCACTCTGCAAACAGCCCGGCACACCACAGAAATGCCAAGGCTTTTTGAAATGAATTGTTTTTAATGAGTCTCAAATCTGAGAGGAGATACTGCTAAAGCAGGCTCCACAAGTCTTGAAGGCTGGCATCTGATCTTGAAATCTCACGACACAAATTCAATGCAGTGATAGGCATCGTGCTCATGACCCCATTTCATTATCATCATTCTATCAGCATTGCCCCAAGCTTATTTCAGAACAAAAAAGTCCTGCCCTCCTCAAGGAATCTACTATAATGCTGACAGCTTAATGAAAGTGCCTTTCTTGGTTTTACAGCCGTCTTTTAATAATTAAATGATTAAGCAAAAAAATCCATCCTTTTAAAACTACACTTGACTGTGGACCTAATTTACATAAGAAGAGATTAATGAAAATAATGTTATTAAAAATTCAGAGCATCAACAAGATAACTATTAATAAATCATATGGCTGAATTGTCAGACAAGAATTTCAAAATATAATGAGCCTTTTATGCCTCCCACACTACAAATGGTGTATAATTTTCCAGGTCTTAAAATAAATTCATTAAAAGTGAACTTTTTCTCTTTGTGGCAAAAACAGTGAACCCTAAAGAAAAGCTTCAGTCTAAAGAACAGATGAACTCATGGTGAGAAAAGGCAGAAAAAAGAAGCCCTTACATACTCGTGAGAACTTTTTCAAAGCCCTAATCCTTGGGTCCAATTTTAAACACTTTTGGTGATGCAAATCAGGAGCAACTCAATAACATTAATGGTAACTGTTACTTAAACCACTGTAGCCTGGTTGAGGACAAAGAACAACATACTGGTGCTTCAGAATTGACTTCAGTTCTGGAAATCTGTAAGAACCGTCATCAAAACCAAGTATCTTCCAGAAGCCCTAAAAATCCTTACTCTCATCTCATTAAGAAGAGGAAAACACCATTTGCAGAGTGTGTTGACCTCAAAACAGCATTTCTTCTTCCTTACACCCCTCCCTAAACACACTTCATTTATCCAAGCCAACAGTGGAGTTGCACGGCTTTGAAATGTCTGAAATCCAATCTTTTTATTGCAGATCACCTGCGTAATAATGAGAAACCTGCACAGACCTGAATTCAGAAAGCATGGCTAGAGGCGGCCTCCTCAAGGCTTCCTGTCCATTTCCCCACCCCAAGACAGCACTCTTGTAACATCAGACGTTTCTCCAACCTGTTCTTAAAAGCCACCAGACATGGAACTTCTACAGACTCCCCAAGCACCTCAGGTCAGAGCTTAGTTACTGCTTAAGACTGGAAACTTGTTCTTACCATCTGCCCTGTACCTCCTCCTTTGTGCCCATCATTTCCCATCAGTCCTGGTAGACCAGGAAGACCAACACACTCTCTTTTTTTTAGCAGTTACGTATTTCAAAACATAACCATTAGATTTCCACTTCTCTAGATCTCAGATTATTCTTGTGCTTTCCTCTGGACTTCTGTTGCTCCATGCTTATTCTTAAGAACATTGCTTAGAAGAGGACAAAGTACCCCAGCTACGACCTTCTGATTACTAACCAGATGGAAAAGATTTCTTCATTTGCCCTGCAGAAAAAAAATCTATGCCTGCCCAGTCTGGCAGCTGCCCTTTTGCTTCAATAATATGAAGTAAAATTCATGACACACTATATGTCCAGATGCTTCTCTTTGAAATTGTCACCTCACCTTTTGTTCCTCAGGCTGTGTTTGAGACAATGAACGAGAACAGAGTTGTAAACTTCAACTGCAGTGCTCTGCATATTAGTGACACTTGAAGAAACAAAAATACCTTATCCTCCAGTTACTCTGGCACTCACCTTGTAACAGATCACAAACTACCAAAGAGCAAATGATGCATAGTTTCTTTCTATTTCCTTGGTGGATAGTAAACACCATGAGAATCCCACATATCATCTGCCTGACTGAAATTGACTCTAAATGAAACAATGTGTTTCTCTCTAGATTTTTTCTTTCGCCAAGCTAGCCTGCTCCCCACCTTGCTGAATCTCGGTGAGCACGAGGAAAACTGCCGAATTTCCACATGATCATCGTCGTTAGTGTCCTCCTCCTCTTCTGAATCCAGGTGTTGGTACCGTTCTGAACGGGCTGTGAACAAGATCACATATCACAGTATTACCAAGGTTGGAAGAGACCTCATAGATCATCAAGTCCAACCTGTCACCACAGAGCTCAAGGCCAGACCATGGCACCAAGTACCACGTCCAATCCTGCCTTGAACAGCTCCAGAGTTGGCGACTCCACCACCTCCCTGGGCAGGCCATTCCAGTGATGCAGCACATTTCATTAGTGCGAGCAATGGCGATAACTCTCACACCTTGAGCATTCCCAATTGACTACACAAAGAATTTTGAGTGTTCACAGACCATGCAGGGGATTTTTCTTAATACTGAAATACACCCAGCTACTTTTGTTAATCAGTTGGCAGTGAAGAATGTCTCTTTCCTCCTGAATTTATCTTCTCTCATCAGCTGTATTATATTCTAAAGCAGCTGATACTTAGCATGTGTTTAATTCTGCATTGACCCGTCACGGCAGGGACATTTGTTCCCTACAACAATCATATGGAAGAAAACACAGAAACAATTCCCTATCTCAATTTCCAATAAACAGTTTTACAAGTGTAGTCTGTCCTGCATACCTTCAAATAAGCCTTCTTTAAAAAATAAAAATATTTACCCCCTCAAAAAATACTCTCTTCTCCCTCCTACAACTAGAAAAAGGATTAGATTTGGTGAAAGAAAATGGGCAAGCAGCCAGTGCGCAAAGCTATTTTTTAATGCAAAAATCTAAACTGCTTCCAAAGAGATTTTGTGCTTTGAGATTTGCAGCACTGCATTTCTAAGTCAGCCACACTGGATTTTGTGGGACAGGCATTACTAAGTTTGGCTACAGAGAGCTGATAGCTATAGTGAGCCAAGTTTGCTGCACAGTATCAGCCACAAAGCTACTTTTATAAATTCAGAATTTTTCTGCATTAGGGTTTATAACAGCGATGCCAACTCTGATCAGTGTCTATGTGAGACATTTCCCAATGTGAGAACTCCAGTCTTTACAAAGACCTCACACCAAAGACACCCAGGTAACCCGCTGAGCATGCCTGCGCTCTCGGGAGTTTGCCATGTTCCCACTTGGCAGATCCAGCAATTTGCACCACTGACATGAAGTGGGGCTTCCACCCCCTAGGATCCCCTCAAGGCTGCTCTATTGTGCCTCTCCCAACCACTGACCCAGTTGAGTGACGAGAGCTCAAGTTCAACGTCCAGTAAGTCAAATGAACAGGGGAACACACTACAACACCTCCATTCCCACACGTTATGCTGTACCAGTACAATCTCAATACACGCAAAACACACCACTGTCTCCTCTGCACAGCTTGACTCAAATTGCTCTCTACAGTAACCACATGAAATTTTAGCATCTCTCTCTTCCTCCTACTTCTCCATCCAGCCCCCAGCCTAAAAGCCTCTTCCCCATGCTGGAAGAGCACTATCTAAATAGGATCTCTGCTTTTGCAGCGAGGCAGCCGAGGGGCGGGAGGCAGCCAGCTCTCTCTCTCTCTCCCTTCACCGGGAGCACAGCAAAAACGGCTTCCTACATAATCAGCCAGTCCCATGGCCCTGGGAGAACAATGGAAGAGATTCCACTGAAGTAGGGCAGAAATTTCCATAGCTCAGGGAACTGAAATAGCTCAGTATCAATTCTGTGCTGCAGCTGGAGTGGGGGAAGAAATCTCTTGACCAATGACAAGCCAAAGCCCTTTCTACATGCTCAGCTGCCCAAGTCAAATGAGATAAGCTATGGAGCAGAGGCTCTGAGGACACAGAGCTCTCCATCCCTCACATGATGCTCCTCCCTCCTCTCCCCAAAGCACTGACTCTGTCTAGTGCTTATCTGGAAATACCAGGAATCTTACTTAGCACTGATAACATGGCAGTCGCCAGATATGTACACACACCAGCCAGGCACTTCACTTCGTATCTCATTAGTGTTAATAATACTAAATTCGCAGTGAAAATAATTTAAATTACCTCAAATACCTAAAGAATTTTTCCCTACATATTTCAAAGTTTAGGGTTCGTTTTGGGGCTTTTAGAAAATATTTATTGGCTGAAAACTGTCCCTAGGGAAAGACAACCTTGCTCAAAAACTTAAGGAAGGTGGATTTACCAAATGCTTTGGAAGTGTTGTAAAAAACATCCTAACAACCACAGCACCTCCCAGCTGCGGGGCTGGCAGGACCGTAGGCACCAGTGAAAGGCCAATTGACTTTAGCAGCTACAATTTCTAGCTCTAAAACTCATTTGCTGTCAAAGAAACCTTACTTGGCATTCAACAAAATTTGAAGCCATTTCCATCAAGTGTTTTTTTCAATTTCTAACAACAACTTATCTATAACAATTCCAAAATTGAAATATGCACAAGAAAGATGATGCTGTTTAGGCTGAATCTTTAGTCTTACTGTCAAAATAGCTTGTGTCATCCTCAGATTCCAACTGTGGGATGAATTCAGCTTTCTGCCGAAGTAATCCATTCCAGTCCAACTCTTTAAAGAACCGATGCTGCTTCACTTCAAAGGCACTCCCTGAAATAAGCATCTTTTATTGCAGAGTATTTCTTTCAGCATTTGCATAACAAGAAAAACAAACCCTAAAAATATCAAGAGCCTAAGAGAATGTACCCAAGTACATTTTAGTCGCACATTTTCCAGGAATTTTGAGCAACAAATTATCCTTTCATCAAAGTGGTGATGCAGGATAAAACTTGAACAAGATTTCATCCTTCTCACATCCTCTTCCTGTTTAATGACAACACGTGACTGAACTGGCTGGAAGACAGCACGCACTGTTATGTTCCATGGCAAACTGAAGATTAAGAATTCATTCATGTCTTAACATTTCCAAACTCTAAGCATCATCTTGTTCATAGCTGAATAAAGAGAGTAAACTCAGAAAGATCCTTAGCATGTGAGTGGCACCCCTGTCAAGAACAAATTCATTCATGTGCTTAGAACAAGGCAGGGGCTTATGCATCTTCCTGAATTAGCGTCTTCTGTTATTAACCTCAGAAGCTTGGGTACCCAGAAGGGAAAACGAAGGATTAGCTGTCTACTAATATGTGCAATTTTTCACATGAAATTAATATTCATAAAATATGTTACTGTCTTTAAAAAAGATAATAGCAGAGGAACAGAGATAAAAGGTTTGCTGAGTGCCAGTGGCACTACAAGGTGCCAAGTGGAACAGCAGTCTCAGCACTACAGGTACATAAGAAATCAAAAAAATCAGTCCGTCAACTTGTTTTATAAAGCAAGAAACTCTACATCTTTTCCATGACAGCAACATCTTTCAAGTACCTGGATTTGAAGTAAAGAAGAACATGTGAAAAGCATCTGATATTAAATCAGAATCTATTCATCACCCTTGGGTGCACGTGTTAAGTTTGCTGAATACATGTGCCTTCTGGACTTGCTATATACTTAAGTTTTGATTTTATCCTTACATCAAACTAACCAAATCAGTGAAACAGACAGCCTGTTCCATGAAGCCACAGTGTTGCATAAATTGTTTTAAAATAAGAGTGTAGTTAGAAATTATTTAGGGCTGTTTACTATCAGAAAGTGAGAAACATTGGCTTGTAAAAGTTTAAAATTGACACTATAATACAGAAAGACTGACACAGGCATCTGACTTTGCCAAAGAGATTATCAGACTTTGTTGTATATTTGGATAATTCTACAGTAGAGGCCTCTAGGAATGGAAAAGTTTTCATTTATTATATTATACCCAGGAGTTCATCTCCATGTAGGGGATTAAGCCCGTAGTCAAAGAGAACTTCAAAGAAATCTGATTATACACTGTTCAAATGGAGACACAACCCTCAAGCCTTTAGTGGAACAGCACAAATTGGAGAAGTTATGTTGCCAAGCTGACGGTGCCGCTTTCATGTTTCCCAAACCAGACAGTCATATCTGACTCATGTCCAACAGTCACCATTTCTCAGAACTTCATCACACAAGATTCACTGAATCCAGTATAAGCTGTTTCCTCTGTTCCAGATAGGCATTTTTCAACACAGGTGGGTGTGCACCACTGGCAGGGAAGCTGCTTTTCCTGCTTCTGGTTAGTAATTTCATAGCCACTAGGTTCCTACCTGTTCCCATTCTTTCCAGAGGATTTTGACGAAGAAGCTTAGAGATGAGGTCCTGGGCATCTGGTGGCAGTGCATCATCACCTTCTGGCCAGGCAATTTCATCTGGGGACCAAGAAAGACTTGACATTTTTGACCAATTTGAATAACCATTCACATTCCTATACCCTAAAACGCAGAGTTCAGTACTGCCCCAGAACCATAAATACCTCGAATTCAGCAGCTTGCATACTTGATATAATTCAAACACTGACATTTTCCAAAATGCATAAAATTCAGTGTCAGCTAAAGCTGCTGTCAATCCAAGCAGTGCTTATGAAGGAGAAAAAGCTTTAAGAACCCTATTAATAAAGTATGAAAAGGGACTTCCATGACAGTCCATAAACAATGACATTGACAATATTGTGGCTGTATCTCATACCCGCACATTCCACACTTGTTATCCTTGGGACAGAGAGAACCTTTCGCAGGCAATGATTTCACGTTATCGTATTTAGTTCCCTGCTGAAATTTACTTTTTACAAAGGACGTTCTCCAAGTGTGTTAAAAATTTACTGTTTAAGAAAGCATTCCCAACAGGAAATGTTTTCCCTGGCATATTCACAGAGAGAACACAAAGTGCCCGTTTGTCCAACTCCAAACAAGAGACAGGTTTTAAAAGCCACAAGATGTGAAGGTGGGGAGTACAACAGTTTCAATGTGCTTTGCTTAGAATTTCCTTTCTGTTTCATTTCTACAACAATTACCAGTTGACTGACATTTGCATCTAAAGAAGCAATAACCAAAGTCAGACTGAATTAGACCAGTTGGCAGCCGCTTCTTTCACATGCTCCATCATTTACATTAAAAGACAGTCCAGAAAAAAACCCACATAACTTTCTGCAATCCCCAGAAGGATTTGTAGGACTCCCACACTATATAACAGAACTACATAGCAAGACATTAAGCAACTGAACAACATTCAATAGCTGGAATCAGACAGATGCTACATCTACAGAAAAAGAGAGTATTTTCAAATTAAATGCCCATTTTATACCTAATCCTGACTAAACTGTGGATCCTCAGTATTTTCAGGGTTTCACTTGACAGCACACTTTGAAACCCCTTCAGAGCCAGAACAGAAACATACCACTGATCACTTGTCCAAATAGCTCTTCAGGTGTATCCCCAAAGAAAGGAACGCAGCCGACCAGAAACTCGTACAGAATAACTCCCATAGCCCACCAGTCCACAGGCTTCCCATAGCCCTGGCGCAAGATCACCTCTGGCGCAATGTATTCTGGAGTCCCACAGACCTCAAGAGAAACACATGAGAACACAACCTTACATATGGCCAAATTCCCATCCCCATCATGTTTGTCCTTGATTTTCCTGTTCAGAGATTTTCAAGGAAGTTATTAATGTTTTGCCACTAACCACCTTCTGCTGAGAACTACTTCCATGGAGCAAGAGTCTACACTGGAGGAACATATTCATTACCTGCACAGAAATGATATGATGACCTATGAAACATTCCTAGTGTTAAACATGCCAGCTGAGTGATTCTATGGTGCACAGAGAGCAAGGAATATGGGAAAGATGTACATTCTGTCTGCACAGGTCTGTGCTTGATGGGTGACTACTGGCACAGGTAGAGCTATCAGGAACTGACTTTTCACAAACCTCTCAATCTGTGCTGGCAAAATTAGTAACACAGTGTGATTACACACTTCAGCATTTAAACTTGGGAGGTACAGCTAGCACAGACAATGGCTAAGGAAACCACACTGGAAAATCTATGTTGCCCTGAGCTTAGAAGATGCAACAATAGAAAAATATCTGTACAAATATAACACTGCAAAGTGCAAGACCATGATCTAGTGGCCAAAGAGAGTTCCTGCTAGAAAAAAACCATCATTGCTCACAAGCAAAGGAAGACAGTACCACAGGATGATTACAAATGAACGCCAGCACAGCTAAAACAGAAAATGCAGCTGCAACCCTATGTATTTTCAGAAGAGTGAATTACTTTTTAACCCCATTACACAAGGCATTGGTGAGTCTGCATCCAGAACAGTATAGTTACTGTCAACTATGCCCAGGAAATAACAACTCAAGGTGGAAGAGGTACATGGAAGAGCTATTTATTCATCAGAGGAAAATCTATTTTGTTATCTAGAAGAACTTAGCTGGTTATCCCTAGAAAAATTAAGGTTAGAGAGAAAAATCACTCAATACATATCCTGAGGGCAAAAATGAATGTTTAAGTCATCAGACAAAATTGCAAGAAGAAACATAAACACCTGCAACAAACTTTCTAAGCACCAGAAGGGGGAGACCATGGAACAACCTTCCAGCAAAATGCACATCACACCCCTAAGCCAACTTCTGTTCACACCTGCACTGCTGCCTGGGCCACACTTTCAATAGCCTAAACCAAGAGCTAAAGTGCCTCACTCCACTTCAAGAAGATGAGAAAACACACCATACTAATTTATACACAAACACAGGAATGGGCTTGTATCTTTTCCTCCCGTTCTACAATATACAGCACGGTGCTGAGGCACAAATACTGATTCTATCCTGAGACGGAATCCTGCATCTGATCCCACATCAACCGACAAAACTTTTCAGCTTACCTGCTTGTCCAGGAATTCTCTGGTATCCTTCTCAATGTGTCCTTCATAAAGGTTAGTTGTAAGACTCATTAACCCAATTTTAGACAGTCCAAAGTCTGTTAGTTTAATGTGACCCATGGAAGTTATCAGGAGACTAGAAGAAAGAGAAGCAAAGTAATCCAACATTTAATTATTTTTTTTTCCAATTTAATGAAAGAACACAAAATAATTCTGGCAAATTCTCAGTGTTATGACCTCATCAAACAGGAGAAAGAAGCCTCCTATGAAACAATATGCAAGAGCAGCCAAGGCAACTAGAAATCAGACTACATTCTGTCATATTTTGAACAGCTTTGAGGCACTATCTGAAGATGTTCCCACCCTTTCTCAGTATCTGTCTGATTCAACATCAGCAGCAAGACACTCCATGAAATCGTCCTACATGTCAGATGCCACTGAAGAGCTCTAAGGAGTCTCTAGCCTCCATGTCCTCCTGCCTACAGAGAAAGCCCCTGAAGAACTGACTGTAGCTCCTCCAGCTTCTGAGGAGCTACAGACTTACTTATCAGGTTTTAGGTCGCGGTGCACAATCCCATAATTGTGTAGGTACTCCAATGCCAAAACAGTCTCAGCAAAATACATCCTTGCCATATCAACCGGTAGGGCACCAATGTTCTTGAGAAGTGTAGCACAATCACCTCCTAGAAAAAAAGGTGTAAGTAGGCCACAGTGAAAAGGCAAATACTGGCAAGAAAGAAGAGCTATGGCTCTAGAATAGCAGATTGGAGTAGGAGGCAAAAAGGCTGTGTCACAACTCTGCTAGCCTGAACCCAGAGGCTGTCTCTATACTCTTCCTTGAGTTTCAAATAAATATGAAAACCTCAGGAAAATTGAGATCCATATATATCTGGCACGCTTGCCCAAGAAACGTACAGACCTCATTTCCAAACTGTAAGCAAGCCTTGAAGAAAGCAGCTCATGACTGTTTGGGCTTTCCACCACCAAGACACATACCAATTCTGATACACAAGCTGCTTAAAATAGTAAGTAAAGAGCTCTACAACTACTAACTGGCTCTATCCACACATGCAGAGGCAGCCACGTCTTTGAAAACAGTGGTAGTCATGAAATCAGTCAAGAAAATAAGTCTTTGGGGTCCTGATTCAAGTTTCTTAAGAAAGACCGTCACCTCTACTTGCAAACAGGAACTAATATTAAAATTTGCTATGTCAATACATCTGTTCTCATTCCACTAATTTACGGGAAAAAGCACTGACACAATCACTACAGGCTTACTTCTCATAAACATTCAGCCCAGCAGGCCAGGCGTAAGAAATTAATCCTATCCACCAGTGGAAATATACTGCTGACAATAGATACAGTGATAACATCAAATAACATATCAAAGAATAAGCAAAACAAACACCACTTCCCCAACATAAAATAAAACTGCATTTTTTAAAAGGCTGAAAAAATTGTGTTGCTTGGTGATGTTTCTTAATGGCCTTTTTCTAACTGTAATGCCAAGCAAATATGCTACAGATCCCATAGAAAAGACAGAGGATTCCTTTCCAGTAAGGACTGGAATGTTCATGCTGGCTTCTGACCCCAGTACTTTTCTGTATGTGGCTTTAAGTTTCCTCAGCTCCACTGCAATCATGTCATATTAGTCACAGGGATTCACACATGGAGTGTCTCCTTATGCTAAAAACTGTATTAGCAGTAGAATGACTCATTTCTCGAGCTCAGCACAAGCAGTCCACACACCCCTCCCTGAAAGGGCATCACAAGCAGCCCTGTAACTGCAGGGCTGATTGAGCTCACTTTCTCTGAAGAAAGGACTAGCACACACGAAATGGTCTTCCTGTGTATCATGTTCAGAGCAGCACACCGATCAGTCTTAAACCCA
Source organism: Rhinopomastus cyanomelas (assembly GCA_013400115.1). Lineage (NCBI taxonomy): Eukaryota > Metazoa > Chordata > Aves > Bucerotiformes > Rhinopomastidae > Rhinopomastus > Rhinopomastus cyanomelas. The sequence goes on along the minus strand of VXBP01000837.1, from coordinate 784,277 downwards.
AAGTATATGTCTTACAGATCACTCAGAGATGTAATCCTTTATGAGAGATACACTGTACCCACACTGTATGTCCATGCTATCTCAGGTCACTTTGCAGGAGCAGACAATGACCACCATACCTTCCACATACTCCATAACCATGCACAGGTGGCGCTTGGTCTCAAAGGAGCAGAACATGCTGACCACAAAGGGGTTTTCAGCAAACGTCAGGATATCTCTCTCCACAAAAGCCTGCTGGATCTGATTTCTCAAAATTAAGTTCTGTTTGTTGATCTTCTTCATGGCAAAACGTTGACGGGTGGTCTTGTGTCGCACCAAATACACCGCTCTAGAAAACCACATACCAAGAAGAAAAGTTCCATTTTCCATTCCAAGTCTTTCTTAAAAATTTAAGGAAAAAGATGATGGTAACTGTTATGGATGGATTCATACAGACTTATCTGAGACTCCATAAAATCCTATCTCTAGGCCAAGCTGCCCTAGAAAAGAAGGAACTCCATGATGCTTCCTTTCAAAGGCTATTCTGCCTGCTTGAGTTAAGCAGGATTCTTGCTGACTGGACTAACAAGGAGATATTTCAGACACCCACACCACAAATTTCCATAAGTTTAGTTGCAGAGGCACTTTTTTTTTTCAATACTACAGTCCCCATTTCACTTAGAAACTTGTCCAAAACACAGACTCAGTACAATTTCTTTTAAGCTCCATAAAACTAATTTGACGCAACACTATCACCAGGGATTTCCTTCAGTGAAGTATCTCTTACATTTCTATCATTCGCAGATCATTAGATTTCTGCACATTAATAATACAGTTTGCAAATAAAATTTTCATCTAGTTTTCCTGCCTTATTGAATCAGCACTTGCTTCCTTTTCTCTTGAGCATATTACATTTAATATGGTATTTTGTCTCAGTAGCTGCTGACTATAACGTATATCTATCTTTCTAGTGGGCGTAAGTAACAGCAAAAGCAGCACCTCTCTCTCCCCTTTTTACAAAGTTATGTTTAAGTCATGGGGTCTCTGCAGAAATAGGATGCACATGCTCAGGCTTTGCTGTTACAACAACTGAACACCACTGCTTTCCAGTTACAACCCAGTGACTATCACTGGTAAGCATTTATGAACTGCAAAGAGCCGGGAACCACCCTTGCAATTCTGGAGAGGTTTGTATGAGTGGTTGAAATTGTAGCTGATCAACTTCACTGTGGATTCTTCAACAGGTAGTAAAATCTAATGGCATTTTTACTGCATAACTTCTCACAGTAGATTTGCCCCAATGCAATTTTAACATTTCTTTTAGTATTTCAAGTGCTCACAGCCACTTACATTGATATATATATCTGAATACACCAGAGAATGGAATACTATAAACTACTTCTCCCTCAATATTCTTGCTATTTCAATGAGCCATAAATAATATTTGCAACTACAGAATTTTACCCTCACTCTTTTAGCCTTTAAACAAACAAATCCCAGGGCTTAACCAGCGAGCATGAAAGAAAATACAGCCTGCCCTGGTAAGCAGTAAAGAAACAGGTATAACATGATTTCCTCAGACTTATGGGAGGTCTATTTTTCTACTATTACTTAGGAAATATCAATAATAAACCAAGTGACAATATTTTCCCCAGAGAGATTGTTTAGGGCAAATGCTTTTGTCATCTCAAAATAATGTATTGAAATTTATACATTTTATCTACCTATCATAAAGAAATGCTGCAGAAACAGCTACTGGAAAAACAGGCTTGAGGTGACATCTAGGAAGGACTTCAGAAAACTTGTTCCACAGAGGGATTTGGAACACCATATTCTGAAAGCTTTAATGTGGGGCAAGTAATTTCCTAAGCTGGAAGCTGGGTATCAGTTCAGCACAACGTAAGGACATCACAGCTAGGAACTGTGTTCTAGGTACAGGACGTATTTGTCTAAGAAAACTTGAGTGCACATAAGAAATGGAATCTCCCAGAAAAATGCAGTCCCAGTTGCACCACAACTGGGGAACTTCTGAAAGGTCCAAGCAAAACCCTTTGGACCTAACAAAAAGCAGTAATTCACCAGAATTTGCTATAGCCCTTCTGTGGTAGGGCAATGATAGTACTTTCTTCTACAACCAAGTCTAAAACTCTTACCCATAGGCACCATTACTGATCAGTTTAATAGTTTCAAACTCTTCTTCGGATGGAGTTTTCTTTGACTGGACAGAGGCCCCACGGCTCTGCAGAAAGACAAGAAAACAGAAATCAGGAGTAGGAACCGCTTCATCCAAATGGTACTTTTTGGTCCTTTTCAGTTTTAAACAGCATTCACACAAACTCAGTCCATTTCTAAACTGCTGGAGTCCTCACTTTAGGATATTTGTTTGCATCCCCAGCATCCTTGCAGATTCCCTCCAGAATTTTTAGCACTATCAATGGACTACAAGATTCAGGCCTTTCCTCAACATAACATTTTAAAAATACCAATAAACTGAGCAACTAAAAATTTCTGAAACTGAGTGAGTTATATAAGGTCATTTTTCTGACGGTCCATTACTAAAGCCATCTCTCTTCAATACCCATCTCACTTCACAAATGAAGATACAGCGAATTTCTCCTGATTATTTTTTTGTAACTAAAAAAAAACCCAAACCCAAAGGACTGCTTGCAACTTTTAAGCATTTCACCACCACAGCACAAAGACTTGCACATTTTTATGAGTGTATATTCCCGTTTTAACACGTGCTTTTAAATGTCAGCACTTTTTTTAAAATTAAAATTACCCTGCATTATAATTAATTCTTCACTGTAGACTGCTTATTTCCAGAAGGAAAAAAACCCACTAGACAGAGTGAGTGTATTACTGCTTTACCTCGACTGAATCATCTGTCTCAGGAGTGTCTGGGCTGTCATAGCTATTCAGCTGGGCCATTTCTGAAAAGAAAGCAGAAAGATTACTCCTAATGATTTCAATCAAACACTATTCTCTTTGTTTATACAAGACAAACAGGACTTTTTAAGAGGCGCTTGTAGATGAGAAGGACATTTTTCACCTCTGTAAAAAGTCACCCCAATTATGCAGCAATAACCTTTAACATCTTTTAAGCTGTAGGCAGCATTTTACAGAAAATAGGAATATAATTAATTGTTCTAATTTCAGTCTTACTTATTCTGGGTGGTTTCTATAACAAGTAAAAGCCATACGTGTGAGTTTGGGGAAACGACTATCTAGTTCACATCAAAACCTACTCCATGCAAGTGTGTCTGCATGCAGCCCGGTGGATCCTCTCTAGTCCAGAAAATAAAAAGCATTACATTTCAAACAACCTTCCTCCATGAAATGTGTCTGATTCTGCAAAATGCTGAACTGCAGCAAACTCAGAGAAAGTGAGTTAGTTTAGGCTACTCAGCTCTCTTAGGAGATACTATAAACTTTGCCAAACCAAATCCTGTATTAACTACTAGTCTCTGAACAGATATCATTGACATTTCTAGGTGCCCTCCTTACAGAAAGGAAATAAGGCACCTTGACATCTCCACACATTTCTAAAGAAAATTTGACTTTAGTAAGGGGAATTAGTGATGGAAAGGTTCTCTCCCATGACAGGGATCAAAGGAAATTTCCCTTTAATGTCAGATTTCAACAAATGCTATTAAATTGCATTTAGCAATCTTTGGTAGAAATTTTCCCGAAGAGCTCTTCACTTGAAGTCAGCCTGTCACTGTCATTCCAGTAAACACCCTAGAAATTAAACTAGTCCCATCCAGACTATTAATTTATGCTAAAATTATGCTCTCCTGAGAAAACAAAAAAAGTACAGTTCAATCACTGAAATATTCTGCAGTTAGCTCCAGTCTCTGTCACACTTTCTATTGTTGCTGAGCAAGTCATGCACGCTCAGAAAATTTGTCATAGGAGAAGAGGATCAGCCAGCAAAGTGCCAAGCAGAAATAGTAAGTCACAGTTTACAGAGTTAGGGTCTTCTGGGTCTACATGCTTTACAGCACACTCAAGTCACCATATGCAGTTCTGGTGCCTATCAGAAAAGCTGTTTCTCTCTTTGAAAGGATTACTCTCTCTGGTTTCATTGTTACGCAAGAACACAGTCTCATGTCCACCTAAAAATTAATGCTAGTCCTGCTTTCTCATGTGTAACTAAAAAAATACACTTGTCCCCAGAGAGGATGGGGTGACAAGATCCAAACAGGCCTCTAGCAGACAGTTAGATCAGAAACCTAACAGGTAGATTTGCTTTTACTGTTCAACAGCACAGAAAAAACAGTTACATCATAAAGCCATTTTCTAACATTGTTTCAGCTACAATACAAGGGAAACATTATTAACACCATAAGTAAAGCACTGTCACTGCTGATGTGCAATCCTTACCCCAGCAACACTCCTTTGGGACATGGGGCTGGAAAGGACAGTCTAGAATTTGACAACAAACAGGAAAACAAGAAAAAATGGCCCAGAAATTAAACCAATAAAATAAAAGCCTCCTTCAGCTATACAGTGACCAGGATATCTGGTTATCCTTTCAGCAGTTCAAGAAGTACAAAACATGAGTTCTCACCCTCCAGGGGATCCCTGGTGAGTCCCAGTTGGCTGATAATATAACGAGGAATGTCACATTTAATTCCTTGCCCTTCCTTGGCATGGCCTTCAGCAGCTTCTAACAAATGGTAGAACTCTTCAGGATCAAATTCCTACAGCAAGGTGTTGAGAGAAACAGAGAGAGGTACATGATTCAACTTTACAATTGCAAAAAGTTTCTCCCCACTACAGACGATTACTCAGAAGCATCCAAAGTTAATTCTGGCCTCAGCAGTGATGCAAAACATCTGCAGTTAACAAGCAAGTCAATGCTTTCCACTCCGCTCTGCAAAAATGACAGACACCAACAGCCTGCTGGATGATCACTGACTTAGATCTGCAAATTCCAACAGGACAAGGACTTGTAGGGACTTTTGACGAACCCAAACCAGATTACTGGATAATACGGTCACGATAACACGAGCGTTCTTCCGGATGCACCTCTTGTCACGTTGAGCTGCGCTGGGGAAAGCTCTGTGATGCAGACTGCACTGCTGCCTTCTGCCACCACCACCTGACAGTAAGTTAAGTCAATATAAACCTTTCCTGCTTTCAGATGTCACTCCTAATAAACTCATACAACCACCCACCTATGTAACTGCCCCACCCACCTTAACAATTGCTAATCAAGATATTAATAAAACAGCAATTGCTACTTTATCAGCAGAGAAGATTTCACTTTCTATACAAGACCTACTGCTACAGTATTTCCTACACTACCCAGTGCAGCAACAGCTTGTTAATTCGTTCTTGGTATGTGTGATCTCTAAGGCAAGAAAATGTCATAAGAAGGTGTGATCTGCTTTCCTGTACCAAGATACAGTTGGAAACAAAATACAAGCTTTTGGTGGCAAGAGCAGTCTGCTTAGAAGCAGGCTCACTAGTCAGTTTAACTCTCCTTTACCAGCCTCATCATTCGCCAGTAATGAGAAGATTTGCCAAGACTCCGCAAAAATTTTCCAGTAAAGTGGGAGGATAAAAGGGAAAAAGCTCCAGCGCAGAGATGTGAGGGCATCAGAAACAAGCCAGTGTGAACATGGACAGCAGCACACGAGAAAAACAAGTGCAAAACTTCAAACAAGAAAAAGCAATTAGAGACTGTGATGATGTAAAGACGTTTGAATGGCTGGAGAAACAGGAAAGCTGTACTTTTTCTTGGTTGCTCTCAGCGGTTCTGCCTGTGTACGTGCTGTCACCAAAGACAGCAACACTACAGTGTTTCTCCTAACTGCTCTGGAAAAGAATGAATCAGCTGTCTCAGAGCTGGCAAAGAGTGGGAGACAGACCAGAGAGGAACACAGATGAGAGATGAAAGGGAAGGTGGAGTCAAGGCAAGACACTTCAAGAGTTAGCTATTTGTGAGTAAAGGACAGAAGAAAAAAAAGAGCTTAGTGACAAAAATTTCAAACATACATAAAAAATTTGAGAAATCAAATAAATTCCAGTTCTCTCTTTTCTTTAGTAAATTTATTAAATCATTTGAATACAGATGATACTAGGGGGAAGGAAGGTTGCACAGAAAAAATAATCTGACATTGCACACTTTTTCCCAAAGAGGTTTCAGTGATTCACAAACCTCATTATTACTTCCTCGATGCCCCAGAGACTTGGTCCATAATTCAGTATTTGACGGTTTAACAGGTAATACAAAGACTGAAGCCAAATACCTGAACTTTAAAATACTTAAATGCACTCACCCCCACTAAGGCAATCACAACCATCACAACCACTGCCTATATGGTCAGTTATTTCATTTGCAAGGAAGAACCAAGAAAGTGCTGTGTTACTACGATTAACCTTACTACAAAATCTTAGCAAAAAAAAGGTTTCTAGGTTAACAAACAAATTAATCTAAAGGTTAAGAGTATTAACAAATTAAAATGAAATTTATTGCTCAAACTATTTAAATGGCTGACTAGCCATTGCTGTATTTCTTGAGGTTCTATGGGATAAAAGGAACATAAGTATTTAATTCTTCATGTCAGCAGAATAAACTACATATTTGGGGAAAATGCTAGAAAGGCCATACAGGTTAAAAAAAACCAGATCCAGATATTATTTTTATACTTTGAAATCTGGCCATTTCATTGTCAAGGTTGTCACTACATGCTTTGGAGTTCATTACTCAAATCATGACGACTTCACTGCTTCCATCTGCTCCCACTCACTTTGCAGAACCTCAGGTGCAGAAACTCAGATGCAGTCAATAGTGGAGGAACCTGGAGACCTATCGATTTGTAGCTAAACACTGGCTTGAGTTTGGAGCTACTTGCAGATATAGAGATGTGTTGACAAAACATACTGAGGTTTGATGTTTCTCTAGAGGATGTGTTACTCATAGAGAGTACGCAAACATAAATGGCAATGGTGAATGCAGCAAATGCATACACAATCAGCTTCAGTTTGTTTCCTTTCGTCATCTTCTTCACTTCCACAAAACCATTTTGAAGTAGTGCTGGAAGATAACTGGAGTCATGAAACTCATCTAAATCACAAAAATGGTTTTGAAAGCCAAAGTCTTCCCAGTCTGAATGGAACTGGGAAGTTTCAATGTAATGTAGTGGAGACTTTGTGAATAAGTAAGAGCTGGCATCTATCTTGCTGGTTGTGCAGCTTAGTTACAACTAACAGTGGCCTTCCTCGCACTACAGGGGAGAAGGACTAAGGGAATACTTCAGAGTCTACTCGTTCTCAATACTTCTGCAAGTGTTTTCAAAAACTGGTACCACTGGAAAGACTGGACTACTCCACAGAATCCTAAAGTAGCCAAGTTCTCTCATCTCTCAAACATGTAGTTCCTTGTAGTTTTTACATCCAGAAAGAACCATCAGAGACTGTAAGCTGTGACATGCCAGGGAATTTTATCCTGCCATTTCACAAGTTTGCCCTGTAGGTTTGTGACAGCTCCAGCACTCCAACAATTTTTTGTGACTCTTCCTTACACTCTCACCAATTCTGCACATTCTTTTGGAAGTTGCAGAACTGACTTCTGTAGTCAACAACTATCACAACATTGTGCACATCTGAGGCCTGATCACCTCTCTGTATATACACACACACATACACACACACACACATATTTAAGGTTTATATTAAACCTTCTGCCATAAGCATCACAATGTGAATGCATCGTCAAGCTGCTTCTCCACTGTACCTGCAAAACATGAAGTTGCAGGACTTCAGGACACAGTGACCTATTTCACTGGGATAACCTAAACACTTTTCACCATGCTGTAGATTTCAATAAAATCAAATTAAAAAAATCATTCTTACTAGCCAGAGTAAGTTGCCACAAAAGCAATGAGACATGTTTCTCTATTTATTCCAATAGCACCAAACTGGATTTCAAAACTAGGTTTCCATATCTGTTTGAGTCTCTCTCTAGTCAGTCTCCTGTCTGCGTTCACAGCTGAAGAACCTGACATAGGTTCCCTTCAAATGGCTGGGTGTCTAGTAAGAGTTTGAGTCCAGAAGCCCAAACACCACTCATACGCTGTAAGGGAACTTCTTCCTTAGTTCTTTGCATGGCTCTCTGGGCACCACAGGCACACCAAACATTTACGGGCTCTTTACTGTAGCTGCTAACTACACGAATAAAATCACGTAGCATGAAATGATGTCAATAGCTACATCTGTCCCCTCAGCCACATACTTTATACTACACACATAATTTAGCTGCTCTTGCAGCTGACAGACCGTTGGAAAGATACTTCTATGTTAATGCAAAAGACAGTACTTCCTTTAACAATATTGATTTATTTCTCACTGATGTTTTAAAAAGACTTTAAAGCTCTCTCTTGGAGTCTGTGTACTCCTTATCTCCACAGGCACACACTAGAAACTCCAGATCACACATGCACTATCCTGAGATCTACACTTACCAGGCACTCAAGCAGCCGAGCTGGTCGTGCAATGATAATCATTAGCTTCCTCACGAGTTGGGTAACGAAGGCAACCTCGGAGCTCTCGGACCGCTCGTGGGCCTGTGGAGAGCAGAATGTCACATTATGGTCCTAGCAGTGAACTCTTCATTTTCATATGTCAGATGCTGAACACAGAGCAATCGCCAGCTCAGGAATAGTAATCTGGCAGCACAGGCATGACTGAGTCAGAGCAGGCAATGATCTCTGCTCATTCAAGGATGCCAATCACATAAAGCTTTTCTATTACAACTGACTCCTTTTATCATGCAAGAGATATTTCAAAGGCTCTATTTGCATTATATCACCTATCAGTTGTATTCAATAGGATATGTTTTTATTTTCTTCTTACAAATGAAAAGAGGAATACTGATTTTTTTCAACTCTACCTTCCACACAATCCTGATGTCAAGATTACTGCTACCAGCAGCACGTATTTGTAGGCTTTACTATCAGTGAGAGTTTTACCTACTTCTGTTCATCATCAAGAAAAAGAAAAGTTTCTCTTTATTCACTGCTGTGTTCAGGATTTATTTACATATACAGATATATTTTTATTTTTATATATAAATACACACACATATGTGCAATATTTACACAGCATTGTACTATATGCTGTGTAAAACCAAGCAGACAAACAAAGAGCATACAGAAACTTAATGCAGCTAATTTACTGCTGTCCATTCCCTTTACCAAATTCAGTATATATTCAAGGTTTAGTTTTGAGGAGGGTGTGTGTGAAGAGGTGGCTTTATATATCAATAAATACCCTAAAGTAATAGTTTTTAAAATCTTCAAAAAAAACTCCAAAACAATCCCAAAGACTAATCTGAACCAACCCTCCAAATTACTCATCTTTGCTCAAGCCCATAGTGGTTGCATGATGAGTCCTGAAGAACAACCAAAATACTTCTTTGCAGAGGGATAAAAACATTGTTTCAGAGTTTTCACATGTCATTGGAACCAAGTGTAGCTATTCCTTCCAGAAGGTCTAAAAACTGAGCTTTAGCACAGAACTTCACCAATGAGCTTATTCTAGCAATGAGCCAGCTGCTTATAGAATTGGTATTTTATCATCAAGGATGCAAAGATGAGAAACCAAAACACACTGCTGGATCACCTACAAGAACAATAAAAACACACAGAAGCAGACATTCAGAGGTAGATGCTTACAGGCAGCATTTTAAACAATACGCCCCTGGTATTTTGTTACCAAAACCCCAAAACTGTGAAGTTCATTACTTCTCTTTTTCACACAGGTCAGAATAAGAAATGTTGGCTGTACCCTTCAGCACTGGTAAAGCAGGGCTAGAATTTTACCCTCAAAAAATTAGTACCTGCTAGTTATTATCTAAAAACAGTATCAGAGATGCATCACAGCTACAGATCCTTACAAAGACAATTATTTTTAAAAGCACTGAAATATGTTGTGGAGTTTCTCTGACTAAAAGGTAATATCTGATTTTGATTTTCTATTTTATAATTAAGATTATTAGTATTCACTGTGTGTCCCCTAATCACTACAAAAACTTGTAAGTTAAGACATGAATTCTAGGAAGAAATTAATGTTTTGGTGTTTGAAAAGCCATTCCAGATCACCAGGGGTTAGCTGTGTTGAAATGAATAAATAAAACATCAACAACTTTGTATTATTTGAATACAAGTCATGCAGCTGGGAAGTAATCTCTCCCCCATAAGTGGTATTATGAGAAAAAACCCAACAAAAACCACCCACATAAGACAATACAATTAATATAAAATATAATTCATCATTTCGTACCAATTTATACTGATAAAGCAAACTTAGTATTTTAAACAAAGCCCTTTTTTCTTTTTCTTTTCTCATCTGTGACAATTTCAGCAACCAGGTTAAAAAATGTAATTAATTGAATCAGGTGTTTGCTTTGAAAATTACAAGCTAGACCATGACTGCCAAACAATACAAGAGAAGCAAAAGGAAATAAAATTATTACGAAAATGAAACACAACTTGTAACATCCACTCAGCCATCGTCTCTGCACAGTGCTGCTCTTCCAAGATCCTCACTAAAACCGTCTCTTCTTGTTTCCATCTTGTGCAGGACAGCCTGGACATTCCTACAGACGTCTTGTTTACAATCTGTCCCAAGGACAGCATCTGGAAACCAGAAGGTTATACAGGCAAGCACTGCCTGCTGCTTCCCTGTGCCTTGGTCCAAGGCATGCCATCCAATTAGCAAGCACTTCCCAATGACGACCTGCTTCTCTGAAGGTTGCTGGTGGCATTTCAGGGTTTCCCTCCCCTTCTCTGCCTCCCAGGGGGAGGAGGGAGAAGCTGTTGTGGGTAGAGGCTGATGCCATTCTTACACACATTGCCAGTGACACGTGTACAGGAGGTAGCGATGGATAATTTACAAACCGATTCCCTTATCTGAAAGACCCATCCGTCACTAACTGTAGCTACTGAGGCATGAAATTAAAATCACTGTCCTCCCCTAGGGTTCAGCAGGACCAATAACTGGGCTCTGCAAGTCACAGTGCTGTAATTGAGCTAATATACTGATGGAAACCAAAACAATAGACCTGTGATGCCAAGAACCAATAAATTTACACTTCGGCTCATATTAAAACAGCAATCCAAACCGCAATATCCATTTGCCAATGTGCAGCACCAATGGTCACACTGCAATACTGATACCCTCCTGTTTCTTTTGTTTTGTGCACAGAAACACCTGTAATCCCTCCTCTTCCTCACCGATTGCTGTTATGTATGCAAAAGCCTTTAAATGACTTTTGCCTAGTCCCACCTCATCAACTCAGCCAAGCAGCAACTTACTACAACCTTTCCTAAGTAACCTGCAGTCCTATCCCACCCTCTAAGCCCACCACACAGTAACAGATAAAGAACTGAGTGTCAGATACTCTTTTTTTCTAAGGCCTTTACCTTGCTTTTCAATGTTTTTACTTTATGTGTGAAATACAACACTCGAATTCACATTTGCCAAAATAAAAGAAAATCTCTTAAATTCTTTTTTACTTTGAGATTATTTCAGTGATGCAATAAGCCACAGGTTTTTCTGGCTAAAAAACAGTATTTCAAACTTCAAACAAGGGCAAAGATGTCACTTGCTATGACTAACGAGAATTGCTGGCATTTGATTAGAAACACAAGACGAGCAAAGGTAAAGACCGTGTCCTCACATTTGGATTGATCTAAATTTTACACCAAGCTTCTTGCATTCAGTTTATCATCAATTTCTATATAGATAAATTCAAATGCCCAAATAATGTCATTCTAGAAGGAAGCCTGAAGGGCCAAGCACAGACTGGCCAGCAGGGGAAAACAAGTAGCTTTTAAATATTAAAACAAATTTTAAAAATGAGAAAGGCATGGAATGAAGCCTGGCATTCCTCCACTGCCTTTCATTTCTTCCCTCTTCCTTCCTTTGCGGAAAGTGGTCCTGCCCATGGCAGGGGCAGGGGTTGGAATTAGATGATCTTTAAGGTCCCTTCCAACCCAAACCATTGTATGATTCAGTATAGAGCAATGAGGATGATGAAGGAAGTGGAGCATCTCCCTTATGAGGAAAGGCTGAGGGAGCTGGGTCTCTTTAGCTTGGAGAAGAGTAGGTGCCCTCATTAATGTCTATAAATATGTGAAAGGTGGGTGTCAGGAGGATGGAGCCAGGCTCTTCTCAATGTCATCTAGTGACAGGACACGGGGCAATGGGTGTAAACTGGAACACAGGAGGTTTGTAAGATTCAGTCTATTCTGCCTCCTTTCTCTCTCTTAGCTTTCCCTTTAATTGTTTCTAGCCTATCTCACTTTCTAAAGTAAATCAGTTAAGAGCTGACCCTTCTCCAACCCCAGCTCTGCAGAAGATGTTAAGGAGGAGGTCAAAGGAAGCCCCGAATGTCAATTCTTGAACAAGCCTAGAGATGACCACGGTGCCTTCTCTAATAAGAGTTCAATGTAATCTTTCCCTGCGCTCAAGGATTTTTTATCACAGAGGGGAGGGAAGAGGAAACGAAAAAGCAGATTTATCTGATTCACATGTTTCAGAGATTCTGATTAACTTCTTCAGGGCAGAAGACAGGCCTGCAAGTGCAGACTACAAATGGCCAGACAAAACGTATTGCTCTCATTTTGTCACTGTATGATGAATCATTGCCCTCATAGAGTGGAAGAAGAATTTCAAGCTCCAAATATCTATTACAAGAAGCAGGACGAGATACTCTAGTCCTCTTAACCCCCTTGGAATGCAAATGATTTTTCTGAGCACACACTTCTAGTCTTACCGTTTCAAAATGGTCATCCAGAGAGGCCAGATCCCTTGTGGCACAGCTGGTGTGTGCAAATACCCTGCTTCTAGCCTCTTGGAGACACAAAGGTAGAGGACACGCTGACGCGTGCTCGCTTTAGGTGAGCTGTTCTCTCTCCTCTCCACTGCCAGTCCTGTGCAGGCAGGACAGCTTAAGATCCCCAGCAGCCAGATGCCTGCCCAGGAAGGCTCCGCTACCACTCTCAAACTCCAGAAACAATTTCCTCGCCTTAATTTGAGCACGTGCTGTCTCTCCAGATCTGGGTGAGCCAGCATCTAAAGAACAGCTCTCACCAGGAAACACATTTTTTACTATTAAGTGAATCCACAGTGATGACTGATATCCTACAGGCAGACAAGGCCCTCAAAGATAATCCCTACCACTTGGTCTGTCAAAATGATAATCCCTGTCCAGGGAGAAGACCGTAAAACTTAACATGAGCCTTTTTTCTCCCATGTGTAACAAACACAAGGGAAATTAGAGCCACACTCCTATAAATGGGATAGGCAAAGGCTTTAGCTGATACAAGAGAAGATTCTGCAGTTTTTTCCCAAAGCTTTTGATTAAAATAATTGTATATTAGTATAATATTTTTATTCATCTGCCCTTTTCTCATGTCTGGAAAGGGTTGCAAAAGGGCAATTAAGGCAGAAAAATTATCAATGTCCTAAACACATCTTCAACACAAAGATTAAAAATCATCACAGAAAATAAATTATTCCAGGTGCCTCCATGATACCTGTTATCTGCAATTTCTATAAATCCCGAGTTTTCAGTGTGTTATCTCCTTAAATAAAAGCAAAGGGTTAGGAAGACCTTCCCAAATGCGAGTCTGGAATCAGCAACTTATAAGAGCTCTGACTCTTCACTACACCAACTGCATAAATTCCAGGAGGTTTTTTCTGGTTTAATATTATTTTCATTTTAAAGGAAAAGAGCAATTTTTAACGAGTAGCTGAAGCATACTGAACATGCATTAAAATTGTGCCCCCTTGTGTATTTTCATATGCTTTGAACACTACAAAACACATTGAAGCACTAAAAAACCCACAACTGGATTAAGTTCAGCTCAAAAAAATCTTTTATGAAAAATTCATAGCAACATTACAAACTACGGTGTTTTGACTGCTTGAAGGCACTATTGGAATTAATATGTCATTCTGAGTCTTGAAGTACATGAAAGAAAAGTCCAGTAATTTCCTTTATCTGGATGAACCCAATTTTCATGAACGGGACAGACTGCTCTTATGCATCTTTCACTTCTGCACAAGCCACGTGCACAGGCGATTTGCTCAAATCCGCCTGTGGAAGATCAACACCAGAGTGTAACAACTCAGACCTCCTGACACCCCCAACCCCCATCCATCCCCTAGAATCGACATTGTCTCACTTAAAATCAAAGCTCAGGCTTATTGTTGGAAGTTTCAATGAAAATAATATATTCTACTTTCCAGAGAGCACTTACATCCTGGAGGAGTTTCTCCAAGTTTTCCTGCAGCTCATAAAAGTACCGAGAAGTAATAAGACCTTCACGTGATTTATCCAGGCAATCTCTGGCCAGTTCAATAACTTGATGATGAATGAAACTTAGGACCCCATCTGCTAATTGCAGCACATTCTCTGGAGCATTAGAGGCAATAAATTCAGCCAGCCGCTCTTCCATCTGCGCTGTGGCCTAAAAGTACAAAACAAACAGAAATTATTCTTCAATTTGACTATCCCAGAACTTAATGGAAACAGGTAGGTTGCTGACATAATATATTCTGAATTCCAAAATGCAAGAGCATTTCGCTGAGAACAGAAACACCATATCATAGGCAAAAGCTATGTTCACATGAGCAAACAACCAAAACTAATCAGCAGATACTCTCCAAAAATGAGAATTATCGTAAAAATATCCTGGCCCTGGTGCTGTTTTCCTCCCTGGGTCTTAGAGCAAGGATATATGACACAAGGCCAGTTTTCAGAACTTTTGGGCAAGAACATGGAATCTCAAAACCCATCAAGTAACACATATGCAGCCTTTCTCCAGAGAAACATTGTTTTGCTATTGGTAGAACAAGAAGGAAGGGCAATATCAACACCTCTAACTTCATTTCAATGAGATGTTAAAGCTTGATTACACAGATTTCAATAGTCCACCTTCTAAAAAAAAAACAAAACCCCAAACCAATACCCACACTCGTGTTCCCTAGATGTCATTTCAGTGCAAGCGAATTCAGACTGACTTTTCTAAACATCCAAATCTATCTTCTCTGGTAACAAAAGCCTCAGTGGCAAACTTATTTTTACCAAAACATACTGTATAATTTGAAATGACTTTATAAGTTTACATTTCCAATACGTAAATGAAGAGCCTACCACACCCAAAGGAGTTTGGATCAGTATAAAGCAAATTTAATGCAGTTACACAAGGGAATAACGAGAGAATGTTATTTAACTCTAAAAAAGCTTTTTGAAGTATTTATTAAACTAAGCAAAACAAAACTCTTTCAGCCTTGATCTGATTTGAAATAAAGGTTGGACTTGATGATCTATGAGGTCTCTTCCAACCTTGATAATACTGTGATACTGTGATTATTTAAAAATGTATGGAGACGATGGCCTCCTAAACAACGTGAACAGACTGAGCAGCCAACCCTTCCACTCACTGCAGTGTTTATTTGTCATGCCAATGGAAGACGTGAGATAGGTAGTAAATATGATGTACACACACAACTACACAGTTTTTGTACCTCCTCTATTGCAGAATTAACATGTGAACTGAGAAGGCAGCTCCAAACTCCCAGCAAGTGACACTGTTTGGAAGTCAGAGGGAAGAGCTGGGCTCCTCCAAGGAGCACAACAAATTAATCCTGAGTTTTGTTACAAGTTCACTGAACGCGTAATTCAAAAAAGTTATTCCTTACCTTTGGAAACCTTTCTTTGTACACATGATTCATCATTATGATTTCGCTGTCAAAGGAAATGGGGGAGCGGCCCGGGCTAGAGGAGAAAACAAAGTTCGTTATCATTTAAAGGTATCACATAAAATCCTCCGAAATCCAGTGCTGGCCACAATCCTGCCAGTCGAACTGCAGACCTTCCAAAGATTTGACTTCATTTCAGTAGTGGGCAGATGGTTAACTTCAGAGAAAATCTAAGCAAGCAATGGCAATCTACAGCCCTCACAGTTAACTCATCTGAAAACTGCTAACACTCCTGTCTTCACATGAACTCAGGCAGAAACTCACCTATTTTCAGTGAATGCAAACCTTAAAACATCAAGGTGTAAAAAAATAGCACATTTGTTGCAGGTACGTCTGTTATTTCCCTTGTTCTCCCAGTGCCCTCTGTGACAGCTTCAACAGCCCTGCCCAGGAAGAAATCCCTCTCATCTCTCTGCAGTCTCTAGAGCCAGAAAGGAGCAGAGTAAAATGCAACGAGGAACTTGCTTTCCTTTGTTTGAAGGATACCACACTAGAGAAGGGATGCATAAGCAGTGTTATTCAGCTAAATCTTAAATATAAATACCAGAAGCAATAAGGAACAGAATACTTTTATGAAAACTGTACTCCCTTGAGGCATGTTACACCACGGATGCATATGCATGTGTGCCTAGGTTAGCAAGCAACTTCAAGGCACACCGAGCAGTACGCTACATCTTGACAAACTGCATTTGTATTACTGTTTGGGTATTTTTTTCACAGAAGAGTTGCATCTCATTTCATCACATCTGATGGTACGCAGTGCTCTGACTCATTCTGCCACGGAGGACGGTCAGAGTGAGGTAATGCAGATAAATCCCCAGCTGCAAGATTGCCTACAGCATCTCATTCCTCTGGCTACCTTGTTTTAATGCTCAAGACAAGCAAGGGCTGCAATTATTTGCCATCTTACACGACCAATGTCTTTCTGATTTTAAGGGTACTATATACTGTTAAAGATTTTCTCTATGTCAAAAACAGAATTTTATCTCGAATGAGTTCAAAACAATTTAAACTTTCTTGTGAAGGATGAAATGAATCTTTCTAAGTGGAATAAATGAATTTTAAATTTGGAATGCATTACAGTTACCACCTTGCTGCTAACCTATTTAAAGTAAAAAACATTCTTTGGGGAACATATATTTACAATTCAAAGAAAATGTAACTCACTGGCACACAGAATACAGCAATACCAATCTCTCTTCCTGCCTGGCGCTGGAATTCCATGAATTACATTGTGTCTTGTTTTTATTAAGGTTTATCCCTCGGCTTGGGAAAATGCACTTCAGATTACATCTCTCAATGAATCCTTATGTTAAAGGAGAAAAACTGATTGTAATGCTTTGGATGCCAAGTAAAAACACATTTTCATCAATGTTTTCTGAGAAAAATGTATCCCCTAGCTTGGCAGAGAGTTATTTTTAATCAAAGAAAATCTTCTTTAAAAATAAACATATTTCCAATCATATATAATTTATGACATAATAAAGAGAATGCTAAGAACATTTAAATTTCAGACTCAGAAGAAAATCTCATCCCCTCATTTAACTTGCTATCTCTATTGTTTTTTCTCTAGGACCAAACAATCTGACACAAACACAACACTTGTTCAGAGGCAATTTATATGGAGCTGAAGAACTTGGTGACCACAGTCCCCGATGAATTAATTTTTCTGTAATGTCTGATTTCTCTGTAATGTCTTATTTCTCTGTGTGATCTAAGTGAGGTATAACCTACAAGGATATATAAGCCCTCTGATGCAGAAATATGGAGGCACATACACACTTTCACACTAGAACAGCCCTACTAACATGTTTGCACACTTAACTTATTTGCTCTCCTTGGGTTACAATAAAGCATCAGGGGTTTGCTTTTTGTTCCCAAAGCACTTTATTCATATGGATACAGGAAACTAAAAGCTAAGCAGAAATCAGGCTACTGGAGCTGTCCTGCCAGCAGATGTAGTGTTTCCTTACGGAGAGCCACAATGATATGGGAGTGCTTTGCTTCCAGTTCTTACGATTCTGCATCAAAGTGATTAATTTGCACAAGAGTCTACTGACTGGCAAGAAAGCAAACACCTATAAATCCTGTGGCTTGCTTGGGCATTGGCAGTTTTGTCTCTCCTGTCTGACAGCTGATTAACGCCACTTTTTACCACCTTAAATGACGAAGTGTCCAGACACTGCTGGACAAAAACCTGGGATCAAGGTTCCCAGTGTAATTCTACATAAAATTTGCCCAGTGGTCAAATTAAATGTCTAGCTGGCTGTAGCAAGACTGCAACATAACCTACTGCATCATAATTTTTTATGTTGATCCTTAGTCTGGGAAATTACAGAAATAATTAGGTGGATAACTGACCAACCAAAGGCTAGTTGCCAGGTACTGTTGGTTACTTTACAGCACCTTGGAGACACCACCAGAAGAAAAAGTAACCAGGACTGTGTAGGTAACTGAATGTCACCAATGAACAATGTAAAGAAATTTAGAAAGAAAGAAAAAAGGAGTTTAATACATTATATTGGCATGACAGCTTTTCAAATGCAAAAGCTTCACACATCTACCTAACACCAAAAATCTCACGTACTCAACTAAAGCATTCTAACGTTTCAAGCCTCACAAAGGAACAGATTATTTTCAGTAAAACAGAGGACATGCACTGTGCACGTGCATAACATCTTAAGACAGAAAGCAGACTGCTTCCCTTTTCTTGGTGTGGATAGGTAGGTCAAATAAATTGTTATTGGCAGTGAGTTTTTCATTTCAGCAGAGCAGACATTAGGAGAACAGTATCTGTCCCCTTAAGCTTAACAGCAGGATGAAAAACCACTCTCTATTTTCCCCTTCTATACGCTCCCTCCACTTTATGGAATGATGTGCTGGTAGACTTTCAGTGACATCTATCTCCCACAAAGGTTTCTAGCTTTCATCTTGTCAAAACCCATGTGTCTTTATCTGACACTAGAAAGTGCAAATAGCTTATAGACAGCTATTTAAAGGGGCAGCATTTATAGTAATTACTTAGACCTTACAAAATCTAGTTTAACTGTGACTAAATAAAAATTCCTAATTTTTCCTTCACTGCAACAGTTGTATTTATTAGGAAAAAGCAAAGGAGCTAAAAGAACTGTTCTCCCCTCTGCTTTTAGCCAGTACATAAAGCTTTAAATTAGGATGTATTTACAACATGTTACTGAAGTGAGTGCCCACAGGAACACTGATACCATGAGCCTTAATCTTCTGACACTTCCAGACACACAGAACAAGGAATTTTAGATCCTGAGACCTAATGCTGTTTCTGGACAGGAAAATGACCAGAGGAGAAGTGTTCTCAGTAGAGCACAGACCATGTGGTGAAGTCTGAGTTTATGCAAAATGCACAATACAGCTTAACAGAATTAAAATTGATATCATGGAGGAAATAATGTAGAAAATTTAATGTGTAACTTTAGACTACTTTTCAGGGTTTATTTAAAGACCCTTCTTCCTGCAGAACTGTAACCAAGCAGCACAGAAAGTCCACAGCGGGCTGTTATTCCAGTGCTGCTAGAAAAAAGGGAATCTGAGGCAACACCCAATACAGAATAGTTCTTCTCCACATGGAACAGGCATCAGTAAAACAGAATTGTAGGGAGTCTGTATCACTGAGTGCTTTGACAAATACTTCTGAGCTTGTTTACATATTTTTAGACTTTTTTACATTAATTTTTGCTAACAATGAGCTTTGTCTGCAGGTAAATACTATTTCTGAGTGGTTCTGTATCACTGAACTGTTTTGCAGTTCAGCCCTTCTTTATAATAGCAGTGACATTCTTATAAAACCAAAGGGGCTTTTAATTGTCATAAATATAATCAGTAAACTAATAAATAATAATAATAAATATATAGACACAAGAGAACATTAAAGGACAGGGAATACATTTAGATTACAACCTCTTTGAAAGATGGACTAATGATTATTTTTTCCCATAGATTTACATAGAGGTTGCATCTAGGTCTTTTCAATACTTCAAGCTTTTTTACACAAGCCAACAAAGACTGAGACTGCCTTAGATAGAAAACACTAAGACACTGAAGTAATGAGCAATACAGAGGGCAAATAAGAATACCCAGTTATCCTCATAACAGAAAACCATGAAGATGGCGTGTCAAACCGAAAGTTAACAAATTCCAAACCAATCTGACTGTCTTGGGAGAGAAAACAGAGACCAGTATTATCAGCAATACAGTTAGCCTGTATTCTCATAAGAAATTACTGCCATATTCCTTAGAATAGAAAACTATTATCCTCCTCTGCCAAATCCACAATTGCATGAATCTCTGCTCTGCAGGAAACACTGCCTGCTCCTCCGCAGCTTGCGTCAGACAACACTTTCTGAAAGCAGCAGCATGAAGTGGTGAAACCACAAAGACTACTCAAGTGCTGAAAGCTGACAATTAAGTGCAGTGAGATGAGAGAGCTCCATAACCTGCAGGATCTTTTTTTAAGATAAAAGTGGACTATGTGGGCCACTGGTGTGGTTTCACGACGTCTACTGCTTCTTCCCATCTTGGGTGTTTTATTGTCAAAAGCCTTGTATTGACAAGTGGCATTTTCTAGGAGTTTTCTCTGTATGTTCTTAATGGCAGGATCTAGCATGCTGAAAGTCGGGTCGGAAGACTGCATTTAAAAAGCACTACCCAGCAGAGATGAAGGAGCATATCTGATTAAGAATGATCTCATCTATTTGAACTATACAAAAAAAATCACTGCTACAATCTTCAATCCTTTTTGCCCAGACAACATCACCCTGAAATTCGAAAGGAGATCAAGAAACACAGGCAGATTGGTGGGCTGCGTGACTGCACAAAGGCAGCTCCAGAAGAACTCATTATTAGTTAAGACTACTTTTATCTCTCACATTCTCCACACATTCCTACGTGTTAGCAGCTGCTCAAGGATGAGAACTGGGAAAAGACGGAGGGCATCATCACTCTAACTTAAAAAGAGTAACAGTGACAAGTTTAGTGCAAGAATTCATACTCTCCATGCATTCCACCCCTGTGAGAAAATACCTTCCTTGGGTAAAGCCTAGGATTGTTCTAAACACAGTAAATGTAGCCTGGGCAACTCTCTGTTAGTCCATAACGTAAAGGTTTTGAAGGCTCCACTAGGAAAAAAAAAACCCAAACAGCTGAGAGATTATATTTAGGAACTAGTTCTGCAGGTAACAAACATTCTCTTCTCCTGAAGACACAGTTTAAGAACTAAAACATGTGGGTTGCATGGAAATGAGTTCTCTCATTTTGAACGAGTATTGGATCTACTGTGGATGGATAAGGGCAGCTTTATGAGCACATCACACTTTTTGGTCTTGGTCTACTTCCTTCCTCTGCACATGAAAGCAGCTGGGAAAGAATCAGTACCACTTCTCTGGTGTAGAAATCCAGATGTCAAATAAGGCATGATTAATTAATCTTATCTTCAAGCCACACTAGCAGAACACCTCAAGCAACAGAGGTGCTACCAGCTTGTCAGTGAACATCTGCCAATGCTGTTCTCCATGACTACATTTTGTTGCTTTTTTAATTCAGTTTGATCATTAAGAGTGCTCTGTATGAACGCAAGATTTGCAGTTAGGTAGAAGAAAATGGTACATTGATGTTGCAGTGTCCCGGGTAGCCTAAGTTGCAGTAGCAACTACAACACATTTCTAGCTGAAGAAGTAAGCTTTTTCAAAAGCTACACCTAGGCAATACTCTCCTCTATCTAGAAGTGTAAAAGGATCATCTGATACTTCTGAAAAAATCTTGGGTTACAGAGATCCTAAAAAAAACATTCCCAGCATTTGACACTGACATCTCAAAATACCAGTTCCTTTCTCATAAAAACAGATGCGAGGCTGCAGTCATAAAGGATGAAAGAAAAATACATGTTAATCATCAGCCAAAACCATCAGACCATCTTTTAAATTATGAAGTTGTGACCACCATTTAAGGAAAATGCCTGATGCATTTTGTTCATCTACTTTTCATTAAAGCTGATTAAACAAGACCATTCCATGCTTATGAAAGTATTAAATTTTGAGGAAATTTCTGCTTAATTTTCAATACATTAACTGCTCACGTTCTATTGTTATTTACTTCATTTTTTAAGCAAAAGTATCACCTCACCAAGTGTGCTAACTGACCTGCAGGCAACTAAAAAAGCACATTGTACAGTGAAAAAGGTCTAGTATTCACCCATTCCAGTACTTGACTGTTTAAAAAGACACACAACTCCCTGTCAAAGCAAGTTTTTACTTGGGCAAACATTGCTGCAATTGGTGCTCTGACATATCAATTTTTGTTGGAGGTGTAAGGACCAGCATGAATGCTTGGCAGTGGCACGGATGCTTTAGAGTCACACAGCATCACAGGGCTAGCAATAAGCAAAATGGAAAACTAATCAGACAGAGTAAGTTCAAAAAATTAAATTACTTTATTCTAAGCTTTGGAATACCAATAAGGTTGGCCATTATTACGCTGAAAACCAGAGAGAGCTACAGAAAGCATTCAAGAGAGGATGAAGATTAATCACATAGTTATATGACACACTGAATAAATTGAGTCTCATCACAATTACAGACCTACTATATGATAACTCTGCTTTTAAATTGGCTCACGGAGGTACAATTCTCAGCAAGTCGATAACCCATATTAACAAGGAAAAAATAAAGCTGGGCTCTTCATTTTATTGTTTGTACCATTCTTGTACTATCAAGACTGTCTTGTACCTCATTATACCAACAGTAATACATCTGTGTTAGAAAGGACAATAATTACTATAGTGATGTGCTGTCTATCTACAGTAGCTGTCCTATCCATAAAGAATTAGTACTACTACAGTTATACTACTCGGTGATAGTCAGCAGTAAGTGACAGCAAGAGGACTGAAGTAGGACTATTGTTCCAAGAGACTTAGTACAAATCAAATAGCTAGTCTTTCACTACATAGGCACTTGGCCTAGGTGTGCCACTACCCATAGAACTTACCTGCTCCTGTAGATTACTGTGTAATTACACTTAGTAGATCCATATGCAATTAGCATGCAGCCTGCACTGAAGTTCAGAACATACAAATAATTACAAATAATCAAGAAAGGTCAGCTCTGCCATGACACAATACTCTCCATGGAGTACTTTTTTATTATCTTAGCCTGTTGCACATCACACTATTACAAACCCCAGGCTAGGTCCTGTGCCAGGCATCCAGTCGGCAGAGTTTCTGAATCCTGTCAGTTGATTTGAAGGTGATGATATCCACCTCTGACACACTTAGATGAGAAGCTGAAGGGAGACTCCTTGCCCCCGGCTTGTAGAAATCTTTTTCTTTACAAGATGCTGCGTCTAGAGGTATGCACTTCTAGACTTGGTCTAGCACTGAACTCAGAGCACAACTTCTCAGGCATTTGCTATGATACTAAATGTTTGTGACTTTAAACCATGTACTTGTTAAGAGGAAGAAAAAATGGCACAGAGAATTTGTGGAATCTCTGGCTTTGGAGACATTGTTTGGACACAGTCCTGGGCGATCTGCTCAAGAAAGGGTTTGGATGAGATGACCTCCAGAGGTGCTTTCTGACTTCAGTCCTTCTGTAATTCTGTGAAAGAATTACAGTTGTTTCTGTTTTTAAGTATGGAAAAATGAGCTGCACCAGGAAATAACCCCTGAGTAGCTATCTTTGGACAAGCAGGTTTCTGAAGCAATAGCAAAGATTATTCAAGTGCAGGAGAAGTGTTTTCAGCACTATTATAAAATTGCTCTTGGGTGCAATTCCATTTAAGGTTTTGACTTGTCTACTCCAGTTTTCATACCCCTTGAGAAGCACTGCTGGAAAACCTATTAACAGTGACCATAACCACTTCCTTATATTAATTCAGCAAAATTCTAGTGATTTCCTAGACATCCTAGTCTGACATGCCTATGGATGATGTTTTTGTAGTTATTGCGAGGAGCATGGAAAGCATTTTGCAAGCCAAAATCTCAGTGTCAAAAGTGAAAAACCTATTCTTTGTGCTTAGGTGAGGTAGGTTAAATGTTGATGAAAACAACATATTTCTAAAATACGTAACAAAGCAACTATTCTTAGATCTGAAAGCATATGCAGAAATACAACACACATGGTCCAACATCTTAAAAAAATTCAGCAAACAACCGGAAGCTCACCTGAGACTGCGAGATCGAGGCCTCAAGGCTGGTGAATGGCGCCCTTCCTCATCAGTGATGCTCTCAGTACTGAAATGCTTTGTCAGGAAATGAAGTTCATCTGCCGTGGGCTGAAAGGGCAGCTGGTGCAGTTTCTCCTGAGATGAGCATGATGACTGAGTACAGAAAAAAATACAGAAAAGAAATGCACTAAACGCATGCATAGGGGTCAGCTAATGAATGGAAGGGGAACGGGTTCTGCCAGACACTGCACACTCCAGTGGAAAAGAAAGCTACTTATCAGACCAGGTGCCTCTTTTGATTGCTTTCATTAGGTTAAGCCAACCCTTATGTACAATGACCGACCTGGTGAGATCAGAAAAGCTTTGGAAGACTGCTACAGAACCATTGCACCTGATTCTGGAACCACGATATCTGATCATACAGGTAATTTACTACCAGGAGACAGAAAGGAAGGTACAGGAGTACCAGTGCTACCCTGGAAAAGACAAGGAGGTTCCTGGAGTGGTGAGCAACTTTCTTTCCTTTTCCCTCATGCTGTCTTAGCTCAGGAGTTTCACTGGCATGCAGAATGCTATGGAGCTGTGCAGACATGAGAGGTTTTGCCGATTATTGGCTCTCATTGTAAACCGCTACTGTAAATGGCCAGGCGTCTTCTCTAACCAAGTCGGCAAAAGTAAGAGGAAAGCAGCTGTGGTTCTTGTTATAGAGTGAAACAGTTTATTAATCATTAAGTAAGTTGATGCATTTATATGACACACATTCTGTGATAATGAGAGACATGAAACTGTTTTGATTCTTGAACCTCAAGAAACCTGAGATTCATACAAATATTTCTGGGAAGTATTAATTACATCAGTTGTTGGATGTTCCAGGGGGAAAAGCTGTAGGTTACCTAAGGAATGGATTTTTTTTCTTGTGTGATTTTTCAATGCCCCTTTCCATCTCACAAAAGCAAGAAAATATATTATGTAAGGACAAATTAAAAATCCTCTTCAAAAACAAGGAGGGGTGAGTGGGATGGGGGAGAAGCACTGAATAACCAGAGAAACACTGAATAGCACCAGCGGGCCTTATTAAAAACATCATCCTAATCTATTCCAAGGCTCCTTATTGATCTGATTAATTTAATTACATACACTGTTCCAGTGGAAACGCTTTTTTTCTTCCACTACAATGAACTGCTCTCAAACTGGAAAGTACTGCATCCTAGCACCAGAAAAATTGGTGGGAGGGAATTACACATGGTGTAACATGTGTGACGAAAGCTTTAACTCACCTAGCACACTTTTCTAGACTTACTTGTTTTTTATGGGCTTTGGAAAAGAAAGCTAAGAAATATGACCAAGCAATGAAAGCTACATTGACAAGGTTTTTCAATACCCTGCAAGTTTCTAATGTTAACAGCAGAGAGAAGATACTCAGAAATCACCTAAACCAGGTACATCCACATTCACCAACAATGTTAACAGCTACACTTGAACCAAATTAAAACTAAGCAGACTGTTGGAGATCCAGAGAGTTCTAGCCAAGACTGAGAAAGAGATTTGAATTTAGAACTTATGAGCCTAATGATCATATTCTTTGATAAAAATGTAACTGGTTCCAGACCCTCTGCACTGCACAGAGGTATGTCAGTCACAGTTCTCTTGAAAGACTTGGGACTTGCACAAACTCCCTGAGTATGTGGCTGGAACAAGAAGTCACCACTTCCAGTGTTTTCTTTCAGACAGGTCTAGGTACAGGGACCGTGCTGGGAAGTCATTTGCAGCACAGTGTCCACACAGAGATGATTATTCAGATGGTGTATCGGCTTATACTGGTCTAATCCACCCTGAAGCCAGGAAAGAGAGTTGGGGTACGTGATAGCCCCTTTGCCCACAGTTACTCTGCTGTGCTTACTGCTTGAGCCAAATAGTGGAGAGACTCTCTCCCTCTAGTACAGAATTACAAAGTCCCATTTGACTTTCAGAGCTTTCTTTGATGTCTGTCTTTGTGTCTTACACAATATAAGGAGCAGAAGTACCTGCCTATGAAAAAGCAGCAATACTTTACAAAGAAAAGGGATGTGACACTTGACATTCTATTCATGATGAGTAACACAAATCCTGCAAAAAGAGCAGCAAGTATTGAAGACACCATCCTACAAACCTGCATTAGCAGGTACTCAAGTTCTGGCCCTACCATACTTGTGTTACTCAAAACAAGGTGAAATTAAATCTACCACAGGTTAGCATATAGTCACCAGGGGTAGGAAAAAAAGAATCAAAAAGTCTAGAAATAGCTTTAAAAATTTTATGTCTCTCCAAACAGCAAAATCATTTGGGAAGCAGTATTAACCAACTCATGAATGCAACAACAAAACCTTCCCTCCACTTCCTCTCCTTAGAGGCAATCAGATCATCAAGTTTGTAATTCCACACAATACTTAAAGAAAGCCCTGAAGATAAAGACCATGATGAGAAATGGACTTTCCTCTGCTAAAGGCTTCTCTAGCAGTCTTAAGGCATACAACTCTTCAACAGAAAAGCATGAAAACAAAGTGAAACCCTTCTGAAGTATTGATTTTTAAGTAATCACATCACTGTATTCGATACCTGTAGCAGACTAACACAAACATCCCCCAGTGTCTTAATTACAGATGCAGAATAAGCCAACTTCTCTCCAGTAAAAAAACTCAAGTTACTACTACAGTAGCTTATTAGCTCTGCACATAGAAAATTAATAGCACATTAGAGGTTTAAAAATAAATGTGTATTGGCCCATTCAATTGACTGTTCTATATTCATCTACCTTGAAAGAAGGTCTTCTCTGGCTTTTTCAGTGTGGTCTCATGATATATATATGTCTTCAGAATTTGTATGAGAAGGGTAAATGTGTATTTTTTGAAAGTGTCATACCTCATTTGGAAGCAAAAAATAGAACAAAATCTGTAAGTTTCCACTGACCTTAGACTAGGCAAGTGTCTTTGGTTGGTTGGTTGGTATAGCAACCGATCCATGGTGCAGGTAAGCTCTGACTGCCATACAGAAACTCGGGCCAGTAGAACACAGTATCAATACCCTTCTTCTTGGCATTTCATTTCCTCCTGACATGTACACCAGAAAGGTCTGCTGGATTCCTTCTATCTTACTTGAAAAATAAATGTTGTCTTGAGGACTGATTACACTAAATTCAAGCCCAAAATTCTGCTAAATCCACATATGCAGCATTAATTTGTTGTGCCTTTTTGACAAGGCCCTTCAAGTCTACATAGGCATAAAACTGCTTATCAGCTTCAGAGGTGTTATTCAGATCAGTCCAAATTAATTCTAATCTAAGAAATACTATGGTAATAGTATTGCCATAGAAAAGTAGTACGTAGCAATGGCTTAGAGATGTAACACTAAGTTTAATAGTTCAAAGAATTGCATCACCACTTACTAAACAGACCACTCAAGCACCTTTCTGATATGGTAACACTGAAGCAGAAAAGGATAAGAGATGAGATACTAAGCCACTTAGGAAAAAAGTCTTAAAATTACATGGGTTTATCTCTTTTCTGCAGGAAGGTGAATTCAGATCTGCATATGAGCATCATTTTATGCTTCTCATTACACCACCTTCTCTTCCATTGCTTAAACCAATGCTTTCTGTGTGACAAGTCTATCTCAGATTTGTTGGACTGGTGTGAGTTTTTTCTGTAAAAAGTCAATCAGGGGGATCTAGCTATTTCTGAGAAGTTTACAATAGACAAATAATATTTATTCCCATGTCAACAAGCTGAGAAATTTCAAGAAGTAGCTTTACTATCCTTATTTTACAGCAAGGATTGATACTTGCCACAGGTGTTTAATTTGGGCGGGATTCTTTTTGTCCTCTCTCAGTAGACATTTACCCAATGGTTGATCAAACTATAAACTCTTGAAGAAGTGCTCTGGCCAACCTGATCCAGTCAGAGATGTCCTTGTCTGAGAGTTCTAAGGGTTAACTGCTACCTTACTGCTATTACTGAATTACTAGCCTTTGCAAGCACAGGACTCAAACAAACTGCAGCCTGCCTCTCTAATGATGTGTCAGTACTGAAAAGTTTCATTAGAAGTCTGAATTACTGGAGTTGAATTATCAATTTTTCTTTCTGAACTTGAAAGCAGGCAAGAATTTCATTTCCCAGTCATAAAATAGCTGAGAGCTGGCTAGTAATTATGCTCTCTCAAAGTCCTTCTACTTCTGACATGTTGTGCCTCTCAACCGATCAGTGGAGCCAAGTGCGGCACTGGGATTTCTCCAATGCTAAAGGCAAAGTGCAAGATGATAGGAGCTGGGAAATGGAGGAAAAAGCAGCAGAACCAATAATTAAAATAATTTTTAAAAGAATTAGTATATTAAATAGTGTTAGCAAAATAATGAAGAAAGACCAGATATTTTAGTAAAGACTCAGAAGCTGGATTGTTAGGGTGTGTTTGTAGAAACTGAATTGCTTGAAGAAGTCTATTTCACTTACTGAAACTGTTGAACTGGGAGTGTTTGTTCCATATCCAGATGAAGGAAGGGAGGCCAAGGACCAGCGGCGTCCATCCGTTCTGGGGAAAAGAAGCAAGGGAAATTATTGTCAAGGATATACGTGGTCAATAGGGAGGATATAAGCATTTTCCTTCCTCAAACCTCTTAGCCTCTCAAGTTATTCAGATAAATCCTATTTATAACAAAACTTTCTGAGAAAGCAGGTAGGGTGAGTTTTAAAAGCAAAAGTAAGCAACTTGGGGAAAGATAAAGTAAATGAGCATCACATCCCTCATTAAGTAAACATCTTGTAAATATTCAGAAACTTGGAGTTTCTGAAACACAAATGAGATTAGCGCATTCCAAACTCCTCTAGAAAGGACTGTCATGCCTCAGATTAGTACTGATGCAGTTACTTGTCTTTCAAGTAAAGTTTTAAATTGAGGGAAAAAAAATAAATCGTATTAGATCAAGAATCAACTGACAGGAGATCTGATGTTTCCCTACTCAGCAGGATTTCTGCCTAGCACATTGCCTCACACAGCTGGTGAATGAAATCCACTGTAGCAGTTCTCAACAAGAGACATGAGGTCCACTCAAAATAGAAGGCAGAAATCACAGAAATTCCACAGAGCATCTCTTTCCCCTCCAGTCACTGTAATATCTGCAGTTACTTCCCAATCACAGCCAAAGAAACATCACCCTCCGGGAGAAGAGTCAAAACATCCTGGAGATACTGCAGAAGAGGTCTTGTTTTACTAACGTCAAAACAGAGGAACTACACCACTGCTTTGAGAAGAATCAGTACTGCCTGCCCTGAAACCTTCTTCTCCCCTCAAAACACATCAGAGAAAAGATGGAAACTGAACTACACTCAGCTCAGTCTCAGCAGTTTTGCTGTGTCTGATTTCATTTTGGTCTTTCATGCATTTGTGACCTTTAATGTATCTCTTGTAGCAATTTGGGAAGGATGTTAAAGAAGACTCTTCCCCACATGAGTCCCCACTTGTTTGTTTTATTACAGCAGATTATCTGTAAGTGGTCATAAAGCGAGGCTGAATTAAAACAGTTAACTGTTTCAGCTCAGTTTGGAAATATTTTGGGGGTGTTGTGGTACACATAAATTAATGTGAGAGCACTATAAAACAGAATGTTTGGTGTATTGCTTAGTGCTTATAAAAAACCTCAACAGTTACCATCTTCACAGTAACATTTCTCACCTCACTACAGACAGTCATGAAGCTTCACCTTCAGCAAAATGCTCGCTGCACACCAAGACATAAATGCCTATTTATACTTTCCCATACCTAGATCTTTTTCTTTTCAGGCACTGATACACATCACTTTTCTTTGCCATCTATCTTAGACTGAAAAGGAAATACACTCGCTGTTCTACATCACTGAAAAAAATTTATGTCAAGAGAATTTGCAAAAAACCATCATGCTTCATGCATTAAAAAAACCAAGCTGTAATGCAGTTTTTATTGCATGCGTATGTTATAGCTACACCCCATTTAGCCACAGGTGATGTTTTCTTTGGCAAGACAATTACATTCAAAAGAACAATTTAAAAAAAAAAACCTCCAAGAAAAATTAAATTCCTTTGTTAACTCTGAAAAAACAAACAACTGTCAGCATTCCACAGTCCCTGCATGATGTGGTCATTTGAACCCCAAACTTCAACAATCTTCATTCAGCTTCTTGCAACACAGAGCAGCACTGGGAATCTATTTAGGTCAGTGCTTCGACCTCAGTCCCAAAGCAAGACAGATTGCTCCTGACTTCTCTAACAGTAGCCAGGAATGGACAGGTCACTCATTTTTTTACTGAGTTGACTACACTGTGTATTCAAATAACTGATTTCATGTTGACAAAATTAACCAAAAAACCCCTTTCTCAATTACAGGGCTCCTCTTCATGCTTGGACTATTTGCTGCTGATGCAATCTAGGCAAGCAATGTGCTAAGCAGCCAGGACAATGCCTATCAGCTCTAGCCCGGCAGAAAGAAGTGGGACAAGACTAGAAATTGTCCCTATCAAAGGCAATGGGAAAAATACTTTGAAAGGAAATTCCTTTTTCATTTATGTAAAACATTTCAGAGTCACTTCAGTGTTTTGTTAATCATAGAATCATTAGGGATTGGAAGGGACCTCGAAAGATCATCTAGTCCAATCCCCCTGACACCTCAGGATCTCCTAGACCAAGTCACACATAAACACAGATTTTAATGAATGCAATATTGGTTCAGGAAAAGATGCTTGGAAAGAAATGTGTAGGTCTTTTAGCTTATTCAGAACTGTTGCTAGCACAATAAAAGCATGCAAACAACAAATTTTGCCTTTAAAACAGTTAACTAAGGAAGTACCTTTATGGTGGCTAAACGTTATTTAATGAACAACAGATACATTTTAAAACAAGAAGGTGCTAGAAGAATAAGGCATCTTCTCCAGAGCACTACCTGTTTATCATTGTGAGAGAAAATGCAAAGATTTCCTGTTTTGATTAGCACAGAATAGAAGCTGAATGCCTAAATGGGGTTATTACAGCATGAACTTGTTAGGGACACAGGCTCAGCTGCACAGAAGCACATTTCATACATACACATGAACAGCAACAATACAACACACGTTACCTGTCTGCTCTGTGTCCGTGGCTGTATGGAAGGAAGTGTACAATAGTGAGAGAGGGAGAAGCAAAAGATGCACAGGTGACTTCTGAAAACACTCATCTTCTGTTACTGGTATTCCACTAAGACCAGTGGAGTACGTGCATACGGACAGAATTAACCATACATGTCATTATGCAAACAGGAGGATTCCTGAATACGGTAACTTTGCAGCTCTGACACAATCATAGCAAGGGGTTTGTGATTAATCACTTGTCAAACTACGGATGACCTCACAGTATGTTGTAGTGAAACTGGCTTGACAACAAAATGGATTTTCCAAATGTGTTTCCTACTCTGTCCCAACAATCAACTCATCACAGGCCTATAACAGAAGACTCAAAATCACAAACAATTGCTCAACACAGGATAATAAATGAAGAAATGACATCAAATATTAAGGGCAGAAAATCAGCAGCAAATAACTTCTATGATGGCAACAGAGGAAATCAGATAAGAACATCCTAACATCCACACAATGCCTATCAAAAGGGTACAGTGTCACCCCATTTCTCTTGGGTAACAGAACACTGCGCTTGCAACCACTTAATGCAATCATACAGAAGTTAATTCTCATACCACTGTGTGACTATCTAATAAATATCCATTGGTACTGCTGGCACAGCTATTTAGGGTATGATGCGAGCCAAAAATAGAAACAAGTTTCTAAAACAAGCTGTGCTTAAACGTTCTCTTCAATGACAGGAAAAGCATGGAGAGCAACACACATACTGTAAAATAAACCACAGTTCTCACTAGGACAGATTTAACCTTTTTTAAACTATTTCATTTACAATTACATTACAAGAGTGGGAAAGTATGAAAGGGCACTCTTCAGAGTTCTACTAACATATTTGCTGCTTGAAATTTTAGGAAGCAGGGTCCAGAACTCCAAGTTACGGTGAAAACTAGCAAAAATTCAGTGGACTTCAGCAGAACTTAGTGAATATACTCAGATCAGGCTCAAATACCTCTTTAAAACCAAGCATGGATGCTGGGAATCCATTTGAATTGTTTTACCAGCAGGTAAAACTCTCTGAGACAGCTGGCAAATACCCATCCTGTCTGTCACATTTCATGTGTTATTATCAAGTTTTTTCCTACATAAGACCCGAGGACCTAAGTCTACTTCAAACAATATTCAAGGACATCAGGTTTCTTAGCAAATCAGGCTCCAGGATTTTCCTGCCGTTCAGATAAAGGGAGCACCTTATTTCATAAAATCCTAACCCTTTATTCTTCTTTGAAGTTTTGAAAGCTATCATTTTGTAACTAGTCCCCAAGCTAAATCTCTCGTTATCAGAAAACTTACTTCCTCTCAGGGTGATCACACATTTCCCAGTCTCAGATAATTTTAACACTGATTGAGGTTTTTTCAGCTGAGGCAGAGTTTGGCAAATCCAAACTATCTTCCCCAGACTTGAATCTAATAACCCTGCTACTATGCCCAAACTCAGCTTGGGATCTCTCTTTTTCTTCTGTTCTTTATTTCTCCACAAAATTTAACTTTCTGTGTCACTATCCATTTCTGCCTACCTGCTGGGATGCAACACTCAATACACCATTGGTCTGCTTCTCACAGCTGTTTTTATTCTTGCCATCATATTCCTTACACTAAATTCCTCCCTAAGAATTTATTTCCACCAGTTCGATGACATACAGCGTGACTAGCATTAGTCTGGCATTCATTCCAGGACACTGCAGGACAGCTTCTCTCAACACTGTTCTCCTTCTAGAGGTTCTTGTAGACTTGCAATTTCCATTGTCAGCTATTGTCCTCATTGGAGCAGTAATGTACTCCTGGCACCAAAGCCCAAGACAGAAGAGAAAACTAAATAGTCAGAGGGCAGTGAATGAATGCAAACACTGCTGTACATGTCCAATTTTAGGTATGCTGACAACTTCGCTTAGACAGAGCAAAGACAACCTGTACACTTTGAATAAACCTCAGTTATTCAGCAAGAGGGAACATTTAGGACTACAACTAAGATGCAATTGCCCCAGTTATAACTAGGTTCAAAGTGATTATGACTAAAATATTACGTGTGTTACACGTTACGCTTCTGAGAGAACTCTGCCTTCTCCCTAGCCAGTTACTGAAGTACTTAATTTCCTTTCTCTTCTTCTAGGTTTGAAAAGCACCCAGTATATTCTGGATGCTGCCAAGATCCTAACCAAAAAGAATAAAATAAAATAAAATTGAAAACATCAGATACTCAGTCCAAAGAGATTAGATCTTGCCTTACCTTCGGGCAGGAACAAAGGAAAAATGAGCAGGTGTGTTTGGAGAGAAGTTCCGGGGACTGTCCAAAGGGCTGCTACCTGTTTGGGAAAGTAAAACAAAAACAAACCACCAAGAAAAGGTCATACAATTTTGCAAGAAACACTTCCACCGTTTTCAGGTGCAGAAAGACTTTCAACTGCAACTTGTAGTCACAAATATTTGCGGCTTTGAACCTTTGATTTGAGTATAGCTTTACTAAACTAATGTTCTCATACAGATGTACAGTATTTTCCCTCCTTTTAAAGTAATTTAAGGTGTACATTTTCTTTCTTACTTTTTCCGTAAGTAAAGCATCATAGATCTACAACCTGGTTTTTAATATTCTGCAATGATTTCTAGATACAAGCTTTTCCTACCATTTCTCAATTAAAAACCTGCACTAAAAATTACATACTAAAGGAACTGCACGTGATAATAAAATGCCTACACACACGTGAGATGATCTGGCTGTAATGTATCAGCATTCAGCCTAACTACTACTTTTTGGACACAATATTCCTACTATGAAAATGGAAGTTCTAGTGAATTTATACAGCCAGGAAAAATATCATCTTCACTTGGCACAAGAATGCCATCTCTGGGCTTTGTACGCTCACACATCGTGAGTGGTATATTGCAATGTGTTTTATTTCAAAGTAAAAAGCAACCATTTCATAAAAAGCCTTTCTGAAAGCCAGTATAATTTACAGACTAACTGTGTAACTTCGAAAGTTAAGGATGAAGCAGAAGCTTCCTATCAGCGAGCGTGCTTTCTGTCAGGCAGGTTTCGTAAGTGGTTTGCTCTGTTAGATCCTTAATACAAGCCACAAAAGTGAAATTATAC
Organism: Rhinopomastus cyanomelas; assembly: GCA_013400115.1. Taxonomy (NCBI): domain Eukaryota; kingdom Metazoa; phylum Chordata; class Aves; order Bucerotiformes; family Rhinopomastidae; genus Rhinopomastus; species Rhinopomastus cyanomelas. The sequence continues at coordinate 750,072 of VXBP01000837.1, read as the reverse complement.
CCAGTAAACACATGCCAGCAGCAATTTCTTTGTGCACAGACAATAACAGCAAGAGCAGGAAAACCAAATCCAGAACAAAGCTGAACAAGCAATACCCTGCAACATACAGAATTGTGCTCATCAGAAACATTTTCAAATTTAGATCCCATATGAAGTGGACTTATTTTAAAAGTCCTATTGAAAAGTCAAATATCAATGATGAGTCATCAGCAAAGGACTTGTTTCTGTTTCAGAAGTACTGGGTGCCCAGCTCATCTTCTAAGCCAGCACTGAGGTTACAGTCCCATGTAGGACACTTTATGTTGAGCAGAAATGGAACATGAGCACTAAGCTCAGTTGAAGGCAACATTCACTCACTCAAACTTTATCTACATGAACGGTTCTCAAAAACCTGCAGCATCACCACGCAACAACTTCTTGTAAGTCAGATGTGTGCATACCAGCATGTGTGTCCAGGCAGAGAGGGAGACAAGCAGGTAACTTCTGGGGTATGAGGATGGCCAAAGCATAGCACAGGCCAGCAGGCTCTATCTGCTCTACAAGTCTATGAGGGGGAAAACTGCAGCTAGCTGAGATCCAAGCAGCCTCAGGCTGATAGATCATGTATCAAGGGGTGATAAGAGAACCACAGAGGTGAATTCCACCTCCCCACTATTTGCTTCAATAGTAAACAAAATTAAAAACAAAGGGTTTGACCAACAAGTTTGTTTGTCTGTTTTGTAGTGTTAGTTAAGAACTAACAATGATTTCATGGTGCAATATAATGCACTGCAAAACTCCCCAAACTGGATACCATTTAACCCACTTCCAGTACATCCCAATTAGGAAGGAGAGAGAATGGTCAGAAATAGGTAACTAGATGATTTTGGTGCTTCATTCATTAAACTTGTACTAATTCTTGCGGTTGCAGTGGAAAATCAGACACATTATGTTGCTTCTGAATTAAGGGAAGACTGTGTGGTCTGACAGCCTAGATGGCACTGCAAGCTTGCAAGAAAGATGGAAGAAGGACACAACAGCCACATAAACATACACATCCTGGTAGCAGCACATGGCTAGAGGTAGTGTCACTTGCTTGAAAGCTGAACAATCATTTTAGATGGGAGGAAGTGTGGAGGCAGTGAGGCCTCTTCTAGGTCTTGCAGACATTCAAACAAAACAAGGAAGGCTGCCAGTTTTGGTGTGAACCTTTTTCTTTGCCTTTTCATTTTTTGAAGCTTTACTGCTGACAAACCCTACTGTGTCAAGATGATCTTTTTGAACAAAAAGCCCATTGCCCAGTGCTGCTATAAACAAGTAACAAACTGTCATTGCCCTTTTATATCTTCATCAATCTTCTGTAAGCTTTCCAGAATTGTGATCAAGATAGGATTCCAGAATAACTAAGCAAATTGGGTAACGACAGTTTTTAAATGTTGAAATGAAGTGCGTGTGTGTTTGAACTCTTCTGAGCCTGCACAATTTGATAGAGATACCACTAATTTTTAAGCAACTGTTTTTTCAGATTTAGATGGCATATTTCCTTCCAGACACCAGAATTTTAATTGGATCCCCTGTGAGTTACTTCTAGTTTTAAAATGAAAAGCAATTAGTTTTTCTACTCAACTCAAGTCTGGGTGAAGCTTTTAAAACAACAACAGGGAGAAGGGGAATTATTACATTCCCTAAAATTTCCCAGTACTGCTGCATCTCCTCTAGCTGAAGGAATTTTAATATGAGAAGCCTTAGTTCGATGGTCTTGTTCACCAAGGCTGATCGAAACCCTATTTATTCTTTTAGCAAAGGTAAATTCCCCTGTTGCTCACGGGTTGTAGTTTGCTACTACAGAACCTGAAACGACTCTGTCTCAGGGGAGGCTGTTAGACAGAATGATTGCCCATTAGGTAAATCAACACAGTTACATGAACGTTAATAATTCAGGCATGAACCTTTACAGTTTCCTGACACAGGAAGAAGCCAAAGCACTTCTACCTCTGCTGTCCTCACAATACAAAACCAGACCTCATGGGCAACAGATAGGGGGAAGTCTCAACTATCAGCTGCAAACTCGACATGTTCACCAGAGAGCTAATGTCTCCAGAAAAACTCACACAAAACACATATTTTTTAAAGCCTGCTCTGAGATTCATCTAAATAAACAAATAAAAAAGACAATGTTGTTGCAGCCTTCTAGATAGGTACATTATTTACTGAATATAACACAAGCACCCACTTCAGATGTAGCGATGCCCAGGCATTCTCACCAGCCGAGGATCACACAATGAAAAGCTGTTGAACCACAGCTTTGGTAACCAAGGCAGGATCTAGAGGGGTGTGTTACATTCTTGGTCCACTTTGAAAATAATACAGAGTCCCTTAGTAGTCCTTTTTCTTCCAGCAGGTGGAACTGAACTTGCAGTGTAAGTACAGAATAATTAAATACGGTACCACTGTGAGCAGCATCCTCCACCTGCCTCCACCTGCCATTACAGACAGGAGCAGGACAAAGGTCCCAGCAGTGACAGACATCTCCACTGGAAGCCAGCAAGCAATGTGACTACCTTGCAGTTGTAAAAAGTAGATTTTAAAATAGCACAAACTTCAATTATCCAATTGTAAGAACCTATCCTTTCCCACTGAATCATAAATATTATGCTGCTTCCCTGATTGACTTTAAGCTCTTGAGTTTTAAAAGACAATCTAATGGTAACTCAGTAATCAACCTCACAATACAACCACCTCTCTATGACTGTCACATTTTGAAAAGTGGGTTAAAAAAATAAAAATCAAACAAATGTAAGGAACTGTGTGCTTTCTTTCCTTCAATTCCCAAAGAAAATAAGTTAGAACAAGGGGAAAATGTTCAATTCCTAAACCTGAGCACTTTATGTCTGGCAGATTAAAGAAGCAGAGTGACTTTCCTCCAAAGTTAACAAGCTGTTACTTCTACAACAAGGTCTCGGTGCATTTTGGAAAACATTATTTCCTACAGTTTGAAAACAGAATTAGCACACTTCAAATCTATTAAACATTCTTGAATCAGTATTGATTTCAGAGTAGAGTTTAAATTGTTTGGATGTACTTCCACCTCAAATACTGAGATTTCTCAGGAATAATTTTCCTCTAAATTTTCGAGGATATAAAATTGCCTAGCTGCTTCAGACAGTAGGTGTGTCTGCCTGCATCACTGTTCATTAGGAGGTAGGTTTGCCCGATGAACACTCAAGCGTGCTATATTGCTTACTTTCACATTACACACAGACAAGTAACTCCTGAGGATAGTGCCATACCAAACTAGACTTTAGAGTGGTTTCTGAAGAGAAACACTTTAGAAAGCCTCCCTGATTCTTCTGTTCCCTTCATCCATAAGAGGGGTTCAGGATGGGCATTAGGAAGAGCATGTTCAAGACAAAGGAGGCTAGGGAGAGGCCCCAGCATCTCTTAGTAACTTATCAGTGTATGTGCCTGAACAAACAGATTAATAGATTCTGTTCAAATACTAAACAAATATCACAGCCTGTTCTCAAATTCACATCTTGTATATGGTATTTCTTAAGAAAATATTTGTGACTCTACTCTAAATTTCATCTACTTTTGTCTCTTGAATAAATTCTTTTTCCTAGGGAAGACTCCTAAATATAGTACCAGTAGACAACTCGAATTACAAGTAATTTATCTTCCTATACTCTACTGGCTACTCTTGGAGGTCACAAAGAATGTCCTTTTAATTAATAGTCTTGAATCCTACATGCACTATCAGAACAAAAAGTGGAAATATTTGACAATTACTGCCAAAGGAGAGTGGTATGCCACAGGTTAGTCACTCTTGTTTAATAAAAGCTTGTCAATCCTAAAACAGTAACAAAACCACTAAGAGCAATGTTCAATTTTTTTAATGGCCTGAGAAGAAAACCAAATTAAAAGAAAAACAAAAGAAAAGTGTTTCTACTGTGCACATTTATTCATTTGTTTTCCCAGCAATGATCCTGTCAACATCTTGTTGGAATCTGCCAAGCTTCAGTTAAAGGCTTGTGCAGTCATTTTAGAATTTGACAAATCAAACATATATACACACTTCAACTTTAAGAACAAAGAGCAAAGTTAAAGAATAAAGTAAAGAGCATAATGTCACTATACTAAGAAAAACACCATATTGAAACCAAATTTTACAAAGCTATCAGTGTGTAGAGCATGTGACTCTGAATTCCTGAGCCCCATGTAGGACACCTAAAGACAGTACTGTAGGCTGACCCTGCTCCAGGCAGGGGGGGTTGGACTTAGATGATCTTTCGAGGTCCCTTCCAACCTCTAACATTCTGTGATTCTGTGATAATCACACACAAAAGAACGAAGGCAGTTTGAAGTGAAAGGGGTTTGCCCTGGGCAGACTTTTGGCCCTGCATTTTATCTGAGACTCTGAAGCAAAAAGAAAATGGTTTTAATATACCCCTTTCCAGGATTCTGTTAACATTTTAATTGTAAAACCATGGGTCATTTAAAAATCACAATTTCATTAAAGTAACTTCCTAGCCTTCCATGTCTGGGCTTTATAGCATCCTAGGCAAATATAATAGATTTCTATGAAAACTGAAGAGTTGTTGAGACTTTCGGGAGCATCCCAGAGGAATAAATTTGATCATCTTTTTCCTTTCAGAAGGCTGAATGTCACCTCTCAAGATGCAATGGTCTGCAAACAGAAGCAGATGGCACCTTCGAGATGAGCTACTACTCATTTGCTGTTCTTTCTCAGCATTTACTTAGTTTCAGTCTCCAGAAACTATTTACAGAACATACTGGCATGTAGGAGGAGGAAAGTCTCATTATAATGTGCATAACAGTTACTTGTCTTATATGCAACAGTGACGTGCTTCCACACAGGCTCCACTGTGGATGACATGAGAAATCTTCAAGCTGTTTCATGCTACTGCTTGGTGCCATTAGGACCATACCTGAAGCCCAACCATCTTCTCTGGCATTTTGAAATGTCAAAACCAATGTAATCACAGATCACCTACCTCCCTCAGCAATAAAAAATATCAAGGGAACATGCTTTCCAGGCAAGCTGCTCCATCTGCATGCGTGGCCCTTTCTGAAAATCTGTGCTTACAGTAGTCCGAACAATCATTTGTTCTTCTTCTGTAGAAAGAACAGCTCCACACACCCCATCTCAATTACTAACAAGCACTTGCCATTTGCTCTGAAATGAGCATTTCCTAGTTGCTGTCATGGTAAAACTGCCAGTAATGTACAGAAAGAAAATAATCTGTAACATCTCATGTTGCTTTAAGTAGCACAGAGGCGGTAAGATGGGCACAGTGCAACGGATGATGAGCTTCTTCCCGTGAGAGCTGCAGTTAAATCACCAGCACAAATTAACTGTGCTAGGAGACACATTTAAGTAAATACCTAGTTTTGAAATAGTTTTATTTTATATTGTTCTCCATTTCAGGTTCTTTTGCAGGATGTAAGAGGACTAAAGCCCCCCAAAAGAGTGGAGAATGGATCTAGTGGCAAATTAGAAAGTACAGAATGGGTCAGGGCATAAAATAGTTATTTTTCAACTATAAGAACCCTCTTACACTGCAATTACATTCTGCTTCAAAACAGCACATTTTGATGTAGAGTATCATAGAGTCACAGAATCATAGAATCATCAGGGATTGGAAGAGACCCCAAAAGATCATCTAGTCCAATCCCTCTGCCAGTGCAGGATCACCTAGACCAAATCATAGAGTCACTCAGGGTTAGAAGGAACCATAGGATCATCCAGTTCCAACTCCCCTGCAATGGGCAGGGACACCCCACCATAGACCAGGCTGGCCAAAGTCTCATCCAGCCTGGCCTTAAACACCTGCAAGGACGGGGCCTCAACCACCTCCCTGGTCAACCCATTCCAGGCTCTCACCACTCTCACGGTGAAGAACTTCCTCCTCACATCCACTCTAAATCTACACATCTTCAGCTTTGCTCCATTCCCTCTAGTCCTGTTGCTACCTTACATCGTAAAAAGTCCATCCCCAGCCTTTTTTTAGGCAACCCTTCAGATACTGGAAGACTACAATCAGGTCACCTCGGAGCCTCCTCTTCTCCAGACTGAACAGCCCCAACTCTCTCAGTCTGGCCTCACAGGAGAGGTGCTGCAGCCCTCTGATCATCCTCACGGCCCTCTCTGCACTCGCTCCAGTACGTCCACATCCTTCTTGTAATAAGGGCTCCAGAACTGGATGCAGTACTCCAGGTGGGGGTCTCATGAGAGCGGAGCAGAGGGGGAGAATCACCTCCCTTGAGGTGATATCAGTATGTTCAAACACACTACAATGAACATTGACATTTTTCCTAAGAAACCCCAAGTAAAGCAGTCCTAGGGAGTTACCTGCATGGCCATGAAGAGGGGAATGTGGTCGCGGGAGAGTTGGAGATGTGCTGGATGTTACTATCAAACTCTTCCTGTTACTTGTCCGACAGCTGAAAGAGACACAAATACAAGGCGTGGTCAGACAAACATGAGCACCTGAAGGCAGGTCTTGCAGAATGTCTTTCAGCTACAGAGGGATTTCCAAGTATTTCGGTCGGTATTTCCTCACGCTCTCAGTCCCAGTAGTAACCCTGCAAAGAAGTACACAGTGCCAAAAGGTACTTTGTGTCAGCAACACATTTCAATACTCTGGAAGAAATATAAAAACTGTAGTGTGAGGCTGCTCTTATTTACTTTTTTCCCCACTGAAGACTTAGAAGTCAAATTAAGAGAGCAATGAGTTCTTTCCCAGCCCATAACCTTCTAATAGCAAATATTTAGCTCTGAAGATGACAGAATTAATTGTAACAGGCAAGAGAAAAACTTTTAAATCATGGGAACTGTGAGTGCCTAGAGCAATGAGATATTTAAATCACTTTCTGATCCCTCCTTTTTCTGTTTAAAATCAACAAACAGCCCAAGTTGTCCACAAAATCTCACAATCACCCAAGTACTAAAGATACGTACTTTTGTTCTTTTTGCTTCTAACTTGCTCTCTAGGTGGCAGAAGCATTACTGCTACCTTCCTCCACTCTTCAAACAGATAAGTAAAATCACACTGGTCTCCATGGCAGCACATGGTGGGGGAAAGACAGGAGCAAGAAAGGTTGAGCAGACGTTGAGCAAGATGCTTACTGGCCCAGCTCTGGAGGTGTCCTGGGAAGCTCCATACTGGGTGACAGCAAGCACACACAAAGCCTGTTTGCTTGCACAGAACCAAATGCTGACATTTGCCCCAGTCCTCCCTGCACTGGCTGATCTACTGGAGCTGCCCAACAATAAACACACTCAGACTGCCAAGAACTACAATTTAATGCAAAGCTGTTTTGCTGCCACAGGACACAGTGCATCTGACTATTATTATTTGTAAGCTTTTTTATTGCTGTTCTATAGGAAACTAGAGAACTCAATGCAGAAAAAAAAATGCAACTGGACTGCCAACTATAATAAACAGTAATAAAGTTGAAGCACCATTAACTGCTATTCAGGCTCTTTAGTGTACTTAAAGCATTCCTCAAAATTATCCAACTGATTCCATACAATCTCCATTTACATTCATGTATTATTCAACAACAGTCCATCTAAAACCTGATTGCCATTGTGTGTACTGTATGGAAAAACTAACAGCCTGATTTTAAAAAAGTCTCATTTCATGGCTTTAGTTAAAATAACGTTTTCAGCTACTCTATTCCAGTAACTGCTGAAAAAATAGAGAATACCCAGTTCCAATATTAATCCCAGCTAATCATTATGTTTATAGAACTAGAAAATCTTTCATGCCACACCAGTCCCGCGGATTCTAATCTGATATATATTGCTATAAAGGAAGTGCAAAAATCTTAGATATTTTAATACAAATGGTAATGTAAGAATTTCAGACCTTTCCCAATATGAAACACTAGTATCATAAGGAAAGGGAGCTCCCTCCTCTGTGGACATATCCCTTTGCTAAAGAGCGTTTCTAAAATACACTTTACCACAGCAATGCCTGGAGCTGCCTATGGAAACTTGGTATATTTAAATAACAGTGTAATGAGGAACATGAACTGTCCCAAACCCAGAGCTTTTTAACTGCTTGTCCACATTTGCCAAACTGAACTGAGTTTAACAAACCCATTTTCCCTGCTGCATTTGCAGGGATAAGGAACCAAAACAGAAGGGGTTAAGTGGCTGGAGAGAAGCACAGCTGAGACCTGTTAAAATAGGTCAGGTTTACACAAATGTACCCAAGAGGGAATGGCTTGGAGTCAAAGCCTAGCCCCAAGCTAGGAATAAAACATCATTCTCCTTACACCCTTAGAATTGGACAACTTTCAACTTCCCTGGATCGCTAATCTGAGAGGGGAGAGCATCACTTAGACCAGTTTTGCCATTTCTATGAACCATATGTGTCGGCAATCGGGCAAAGCTTAAACACAGAGGCTAAACCCAGAATTTCTCATTTCTTGCATCCTTTTTACACAATGAGAAAAATACACACACAAATACGATCACATTCTCTGTTTCAGGAAGAAGGCTCTCTGGATACACAAGACAGATCTAGGAATTCCCGAGCAACTACAGACCAAGAGTGATGAAGTTCTGAGAGCTACAAAAAGATAAATAAAAGGGGCAAACGTAGAAGACAACACAAAAATTTCAGTTGGGCAGCTTAAGCCAAGAAGTCTCTTTAACAGCATTTGAGCACCTCCTAAGGAAGAACAGCTAAATAGGAAAGAACAAAGCTGGCTTCAAGCGGGGCTTTGTGCCGAAGTAGTCAATTTAAGTCTTGGCAAAAACAGTTCAAACGAAGAACAAAAATTATTTCCTGGAAGATGAACTTTGGCCAGACAGACGGTACTGGGCTCAGTCTTGAGCTACACAGCCAATGATAATGAGGAGACCACATTATTAATCCTTTAAATTGCATTAACAATACGTTTCCTTGCCCCAAAAATAATTCAATCTACACAAGGAAACAGGAGGAGAAGTAGAAACTAGAAAGGCAAAATGTTACCTATACACCTGAGTACTTTTGCTGAGGACGAAAAAACATTCTTAACCAGTCCCAAGAGATTCCAAGCACTATTATTTGTCTTTAAGCTAAAGTTCTGCTGTTTTTATTAAACCCAAGAAGAGCCTTAACCTGACCCTTCTTTCCTCTCACAATTTGGTATGGATCCTTATTAGCTTTTTTCTTACATCCCACTTCATAATTTCTGAGAATAAATCTCCTCCAGGTCTTGCAGTTAAGGCAAAACACAATTTTAATAGCACAGAGTTCCTGTTCTGCCTGTGGCTGCAGGGTCAAGCTCCAGCCCATGGAGCACTCCAAAAGGCTGGCAACATGCAAACTCCCCAGGGGTCAGCTCCCTGCCACCCCAGAAGTGGGCAACTGAAGTCCCACACTGCCAAATCTGAGCCTAGAAATCTGAGAGCGTAAATGCAAGTTGATTTAATTCTGAATACGCACAGCAAAATGGATAGTCAATATGAAAATAACCAAAGCAATGCCTCTGCCATCACTATGAAATAGAGCTTTTATGATGTCTGGAGTTAACTTCTCTGCCTGCAGTAAAAATAACATTTGCTACGTGTACTGCAGCATTCCCAGTGTGTTCCTGAAACTGAACACTGCAGGACATCGGACATAGGTCTAGTAACTGGACACTGCTTTTGGACCCACTGCAATGTTCCCCACAGCCAGCAACCTAGGCCAGAGTTATTTGAGAACATGGGGCAGCGTACCTGTGCTGCCCACAGCCCAGGCACTCTTCAGCTACAGCCTAACGACCCTTCTCCTAGGCACCAGCAGACAATTCAATGTCAAGCCCCTAGCAGACCACCATCAGTGCCCCTCGTTTCATACACATTTTCAGTCTGGAAAAGAAATCAATGTTACAGTTTCAGTATAAATCAATATTGGATTCCTTATTTTAGCACTTTACTCAAGGGATATCTCTAAATTACTGAGTAAAATTGATCAACAGCCATGAGGCATTCATGTAATGAAAGCGAGTGCCACAGAAAAATAATTTTAAAATAATTATCCCAACCACCACTACTATCAAGAAATTTCCCAGCGTTGCTGGTTATCGGAAATGAACTGTGATAAGGAAGTTTCTCGAAATCTCTCTTGAAAAATTGAAGTTGCTGAATATGCAAGTAAATAAGATTAGCACCGATTGCATGAGTCTACCCATTTTTTGATAGAAATCAACCTGAAGTGAGAAGATGTACAGAAAAAGTACAGCTTAAACCACAGTTTGGTTACTAATCAGAAGTGCATTTTATTCAAATCAGCTATTTTTAATTATAGAGTTTTGACTCTGCAGTACTCCCCAGGTTGTCAGAATGCCAGATTAACTCTCACGTTAACTACTAACTCACAGAATGTCGGGGGTTCGAAGGAACCTTGAAAGATCATCTAGTCCAACCCCCTTGTCAGAGCACTCCTTTCAAAAGTGCACCATTAAGACTTGTTCCAGATTTGATACTGAATTCAGTGAACCCAAACCCCTACAATCGGATATGGAGTTTCAAGCAAGCACATCTATAATAAAGACTGCCTCTTGTTTTCCTAAAATGTAACCTCTACCTATAGCCCAACTGAACTTCCCTAGATTCTCCTCTGATGTTACAGGAGTTTGGTTTCAGTTGATTTGCTTTACAAAGACTTCTTTATGAGAAACAGACATTTTGGAAATGAAAATAAATATTTAAAATTTTTATTCACAATGGCAGAAAAATTACAAAATCCAAAATCTGCATGTCAATGAATGCACCAGCTGCACAGCAATGTTAACTAGATGGGGAAGTTATTGTCTTAATTATAGTAATTCAAAGATGGAAGCAATTTTGTGAGCTTTAGCACTACCAACAACAGGGATAATTAGGTCTCTAAAATAGATAAGAATAAGTAAGCATCTGGTTCAACTGGCTTTTTTTTCCCATGTTCAAGAACAGTTCAAAAGTTATTCATCCTAGAATAACTGGGGGGGGGGTGCGTGCTGTTATTCATGGTGTATGTTTGGTGTTTTGCACCTTCCTACAATAAACACTTCTTTTCTTTTTAGAAAATATCTTTTCACTCTCTTAAGGTTTGAAGGACGGAAACAACTCCAGTGAGCAGGTTCTGAAGAAACACAAACATTCTTCATCACAACAGACGCAGAACTATCCTCTTCCAAGTACCATCCATGAAAACAACACATATTTACTGCCATAAGTTCCATAACGAGGGAAATATCCTTAATTTGGATCCCTTCCTGGTTGCCTTGCCCAGACTAAACAAGGAAGGATACTACCTTCCGTGTATCTCTAGGCATTCTTTCCCTGCTATCCATTCCTTTATAAAATCAATCCCCAACTCTCATGACCTTGAGACTGGGTTGCAGAATTACTGTTTACTCCATTTTATCAAAGAATTTCAAGAAGGGTGGAATTCCAGAATTTGAAGAAATTGAGCCTTAAAGAAACAGAACAACAAAAACCCAACTGCACAAGCATAGGATCATCTTCCACAAGAAGCTAAAATTGCCAGGTAACACCAAATTTATGTCCAATTTCCTAATATTTGGGGCTGGTACACACCTGCGTACAGCACACTGTATAGTCCAGACCTTGTGCATTATTAACAGCACAGCAACAACTCTGCAAAGCCCAACAAAATGAAATGTCACAACAAATTACACTGACTGCTACAGCCATTCTCCACTACATTAAGTCACTCGATTCTGAAATACTGCCCCCACCCAAACATCTTTGTTCTCCTATATGAAGAAAAAAAGTAAGCAAAAAAAATCTCTGATCATGGAAGAGATTTCCCAGAACAGACAGTATTAACATGGGATAAAAACATACACAGACCTTCTCAAGCGTTACTATCTCCTGCTTCAGCCGTGCTATGCACTATATTGCCATGAAGTTATATCACGAAGTGTGAAAGGATGATTTAACGAAAACTAAGCATAACTGCATACTTCCATTTCCCATTTCCTCCAACTCTATTATTAACTGCTTCATGTAGCACAACTGCTTTTTAAATAAGTCTCTGCTCGACAATTCTCATGGAAAAGAATCTATCGCATTTTTCCTGCAAAAAAATTCAAGCAAACAAATTCAAGAATGAAATGACAAAGTGATGTCCTATTGTTTCAAATCTTTCAGCCGTGTAGCCTTCAGTGATATACAGGTGTGTAATATAACAAACCCATTCGAAACACTTTCCCCAAAGATGCTGCCAGAAAACCAAGCACTTGAGCTGAAACAGCTTTCCAAGATTCGAAAGTGAGGAGGTTTAATCTAAATCTTGCATAAAATAATGCAGTCACTCGTTGCTCCGTAGCCCATGTTGTGAGCAGTTCTCTTCATTCTGTTCAAGAGCATTTTCTTAGTCTAAGTATCAAAAAATGTTACGAACTAGGTCTTTATCAGCTAATTGCAGTTTCAAATCTCAGCGTGGGGATAAATTACATACCTCATTTTAAAGTTACATTATTTTAGAAACACTCTCCAAATCAGACTGTGCCACTGGAGTTGCCTTTTCTGCAGAGAGCAGAGATTTTCGCAGCTGTATAGCAGAGTAATAGCCAGGGTGGGAGCATTACTAATGTAAATGCAACTAAGACATTTGCAATTGAATTATTTGGAGAATTTTGAAAATACATATTCTGAAGGTTAGACTAACAAAATCGATACATGAGGGTGATAAGCTACACTTTTCCTGTGTCAAACACTCAAACCAAAAGGCAATCTTTTCCCTAAAAAAATCCCCATAATACAGAGGGGTTTTTTCTAGCCATCAATCACAGAAAAAACCTTTTCACAAGATTATAGAGAAGCTCATAAAAGATGATGCACCAACAATACCTTTGTAACTGCATAGACTTTCACAACTCGATGGAGTCAAAAAGCTATTCCTCCAGTTCATACAAATTGTCAGGTCTGATCTTGAATAACTGCCAGACAGAGCAAATGCCAGCACAGACACTACTCCAAGGAAATCCTAGTACACACAGAGTGTGGGAAATGAAAATAAAACACTAGTTGTTCTTTATAAAAAAGGAAAGAAATACTTGTGGTTCAGCACACCCCAGGCTGAAGAGTCTCAGTCTAGAGGTAGGAAGCAAATTTCCATGTCTCCATCCCTGGTGAAACTGCTATTTAGCACAAGAGTTTTACTCAAAATGGGAAATATCAGCTTTCATAGAATCACAGAATGGTTTAGGTCATCTAGTTCCAACCCTCCTCCATGGGCAGAGACACCTGTCACTAGACCAGGTTGCCCAGAGCCCTATCCAACCTGGCCTTGAACCCTTTCAGGGATGAAGCATCTGCAACTTCTCTAGGCAACCTGTTCCAGCTAGGAACTTATTCCTAAGTCCTAGTCTAAATCTATCCTCTTTGAGTGTGAAATCATTTCCCCTTGTCATATCACTGCCGTCCCTTGCAAAAAGTACCTCTGCAGCTTTCTTTTTCCTTTGTTTTTTTTTTTCCTAAGAACCATCCAGCATATTTGACTTGCAAGCACTTTTCAATCCATTAAAGTACAGAAAATCCTGAAGAGCTTGCCGCTATCCTGTTTTGAATTTTCCAGAGCTTGAATACTAAAAATACAGGTGAATGACCCACAAATTCACCCCCTAGAGCAAAGCACAGCAGATAATGGCATAGATCCAGAAAACAAGCCTCAGTCTTAACGCATCCAGCTTACAATAATTATTTTAAACTTATATTTTTGCTTCAGAACAGAAAGGTGAGAATGTATTTTGTGTTTTTATTGTACAAGACTCTCCCCTTTCTAAAACAGCAACTCTCAGCAGCTCCTTACAAAACAACAAAAAATTTCCCAGATCAGCACCAGCTTAGCAAAACCTGTTCATCAGGGCAGGTTACACCTGAGGGTGCTAGGGTAGGCTGGTAACAGTCCAATGGATCCATTAGGAATGTGCCCAGGCTTAACAGAACTGTAAGTACTCAGCAGGTACGCTACTACACTTTTGATACTTGTGCAGAACTAAGCCGTATTCGAAAGGGATGTGTGGTACTTCACCCATGTGGTCTCCAAAGGGGCTGAGCAGAGCTGTTCATGCACAGAATTCATACACTACATTGGTACAAATCAAGTACTCAGCTCTTTGCTCCTTACTCATTTAGGGAGACAGGTCTGTCAATAAACCATTGTCTCAGAAAAAAGCCCAACAAACTTAAAAAGCATGAAAAAATTACTTACAAAAATACATCAGAGGACTCTGCTGCAGCATATATTGGATCACATAAGCAGCCTATTTTAAAATTATTTCAAAATACGCCTGTGGAAGGCATTTTTAGTTAACGGAGCAGTGAAACCACTGTTGTAGGAAAGGGGGAAACTCAGGGTGCGGATCCCACCCTGGCACACAGAGCAGCCCTTGGATCTCCAGCAAGAATAAGTTTCTGGAACAATCCAGCCTGATTACGCATTAAACCTCATTATTTTGTGTAAAGCTTACTTGCTATCTAAGCCAAATGTTCATTATCCAATAGCAATCAATTTTTCATACAAGGATGGCTGTTCCAGTTTAGTAACTACAGATACACATAGAACAAATAGATATAGAGCTTTGAAACTGTATCTGCTCAAAGCTGAATCAACCATTGACAAAATTAAAGAGAAACACAAATAAAAGCCATGAGCTGAGAGTTAAAGCCTGCGGCACAACATGCTGAAAGGTAAAGCAGTTCTGCTATCACCCAAGAAAGGATCCTTGTTTTGAAAGCTATTCTGCTTCAGAAGGTTGAAGATTAAAATCAATCCCACTTAGAGAAGATGGTGAGGATACATTTATGTATCGAGGGTAAGTGGACAGTAGCAGTGATGACAAAAAGGAATCATAAAAGAAAATAGGAAAATCCTAAATCCTAGTAAATTCACAGAGCTACAATTTACACAGCTATTAGAAAAGCAGACAGTCAATAAATACACCTCTTCTTGAATTGGATCTGAATGCAAATGAAGAAACCAATAAAAGCTTCATAATTAAAGTAACTAGAAACAGGTGAAGTATAATGATTCCATGAGTCTATGACTCTATGATTATTTTTCCAACTTATGTGTAACTATAGCACAAACTCTTGAGCCCACATTTCCTCTGAGATGAATTTAAAAAACGTGATTCTTGAATAAAAGTAGCCTATTTCTGTGTAAGTGATTGTTGTAAAATATGTTTCTGGGAATCGGGTATTGTCACATCCGAGCTTTCCCACCACACCAATTCTGTTCCAGCACAAAGTCTGAAAACAGTAGGAAACAAAATGAGACCCAAGAAAATTGCACAAAGTACAAGAATGAAGATACAGAGGAAGGCAAATGCAAACACAGAAAGACAGGTCTTCACATTCCATAGTTAATTTAAATTAAGTCTACTAATTGTAGCATACTCATTTACCATGCAATCAAGATTGGAACAAAATTAAACAGGAAAACATCCAATATACTGGAAATAAGTAATTTCAAATGCTACCACAGGATTCAAGATAGAGATCAAAGCTTCAGGTAAAGACTGGTTTTGTATGTGCTTGCAGATCTTTTCGTTCGACAGAGTCTGATGTCTCTTTGGTTGCAGCAGCTCTTCTCTGGCACATGCTCACTGGTAGTGCCTTATGACACCAAAAGTAACTCCTTCAGTATAACACATGAAGTGATGTTTACATCTCCTATTAATCCTGAAGCAGTTTAAGTGATATGCTTGGTACCACATAAACACAGCAGGCAGTTATGGAGCTGAGGAGACCAATGCAGGCATCATACTGCTATATGAGCATCACATTTGCTTAGACTTTCAATGCATGACTAGGCTTTGTCTTCACATAAAACATCACAGTCAAACATCAACTCAAAGTTTGAGGCACAGTCTGATGACACAAAATGGAAATTATTTCACAATGTGTCCAATTTACTGCCCAACACCACCCAAAATTATGTCCACGAGAGATTGGTATCAGGTGGCCTGAATTTCACATCTGGCATGGGGACTTGTAAGCATTCCCCTTCTGAATCCCAATTCATGGATCCTTCAGCTGACACAGAACCCAAAGCAAGCACACCAGGACAGGTTTCATAACTAAACTTTGAAGGGGCCATCGGATTTCACTTCTGAAGTACTTATTGTTTTACCTATAAAGCTACTCTAAAGAGCACTGAGGTGTTACTCTGTAGCCTCCAAATAATAGCAAACAAAAAAAAAGAACTGAGTTATGGACTGGGAAAAATCAGTCTGGGAATATTTGACAATTAGCTTAAAAAGTAGATTTCAATAATTTCAAAGGTGTTTTCCTTAATGCCTTGAAAAAAATACTTAGTTCCTCAGTCTGGTAAATGAGATGGTAGGCAATACCAAGTGTTCAGCACCTAACCAAAGTCACCTGCCTCCAGAGAGGTGTATGATGATAGAGGGTGACGTCACACAGTTTCTTCAGTTCTTTTAATAAGGTCTGCTTTTAATAAAAAACGCTTTGCCCTAAAGTATACAGTTCCTTGTTAACATCACCATTCAACTGCTGTTACAGAGAACCCCAAGTGCTCCAGAGAACATCTTTTAGTTTGTGCTCACCCTCCTCAAAGGAGTATCTGCAAAGAGCATTGTCACTGCATGGGCAGAAGTTCCTCAGAACCATATACAAGTCCATCCAAGAGCTTTAGGCTGATGGACGCTCCAGATTTAAAAATCACTTGTCAGAAACAAACAACAGTTGAAATAAGCAGATGCACAGACTTTGTAAGGATTCCAAAACCCGAATGTGTCAACTCCAATTAAACACAAGCACTGCGCATTTCCAGGCCAAACGCATGCCAGTGTGTACTTTTCCTGTGGTACTTTCCATTGTAGTGCGGATCTGATACGTGTGTCCTCTGAGAAGCTCACAATCTCCCATCTCCTCCTACCTCTGAAACCAGTGTCTTTCCACAGTATTTTATGTTGCTCACTTAAAACACCAGTATTAAATGATTTTATCGTCAGCAGCCTCCTTCACCAGAAGGATCAAATAATTCATTAAATTGTTCACAATTTGCATGTAGCTTATTTTCCTCTTCACAAAAGTTCTAACTTGAAAAACTGGTTTGTCCTGGACAATAGCCAAGAGTTCATACAAGAGAGTTTCCACCTGAACAAAGAGCTTTCAAGGCTTAAAACGTCAATGTTAACCCTGTAGAACACTGGGTTTCAGTCTAGCAGAGAAACAGATTTACACAGCCAGAATCCAAATAAACTAGAAGTTATAAACAACTCGGGTGCATTCTCTGAATCACTACTTTTATTTTGGATATTTGGAGGATCTTCCTTCCATGCCTGGCTCACCAGTCTCTTTCCCTGCATTTCAGCAGCACAAATATCCTGCCATGGAAGGTGTATTGGAAGTTCCGCAGAACTTGTCCACTAGTGAGCAAAATCTCCATCACGTTTCTGTGCAATCCACAACACTATTCTCATAAAAGAGCTTTTCAGGAGATAAGGTAGAATTTTTTTTCTCCCCAAAAACAGTGTTCTCTTCCTAAGGCCATTCTGAAACACCAGCACAAGTGATTTGAATGAAACTTCCTCTCCAATTACAAGTGTCAGGAGGCCATTTAATATGCTGAGCTAGGTAGAAAAATCCTGAGCTAAATATTATGAATAGCATCAGATTTCCAGGTCTTTCACATCCTTCCCAACATAAGGGAAACATTTCTTACTTTATTCATTCAAGCCAGGAAATGTGTGGCATGACAGCTGTCACTTTCAAGTTAATTGTAGCATAGACTCACATTTTTTAAGATTAGCTTTATGTTACCACAAAGAAGTGAGTATTCTGCTAGCGTCAAACCTTGTTTTTCTTCAGTGTGACAACGTATATATGGAGGAGGTGGCATCCTTCTGACACACACAGAGCTTTTAATGTCAATCTAGGCAAATCAGCATAAAAAGCACTCTGAATGCATTTGAAGTAAGATATATGGACTTGCTGTCTAACACAGTCCTGTTATGGTAGTTTAAAAGTTAGCACAAATACACCGATGCATCACAACGCATCATTTACATCTTCTTGGCCAATTCATTACTTCCCACGCGCTCACTGATGTCCCAGTGAAAGGTGGTTCCACTTACTGAGGAAATTTCAATGATGAAGAGCATTTATCTTAGTTACCAAGTAACTGTTTATAATGAAATACAGTAATTGCCACAGTCACTGATTTTAGAGGTGTTTTGCTACTTAAATGTTGTTCTACACTGATTTTAACAAATTATTGCATCACTGAATATCCTTTAACGGAGGAAAAGAGGAAATGGCATCAACGGCAACCGCAGACACAAAGCCAGCATGTCCTTCCTAACAGAAATCCACGTTTGTCATCCCATAGAGTTATCTTTCAAGACACTTCAATACTCAAATCTCCCATCTTAGCTTTGCAAAATGAAAGTCTCTAAACAAAAGTGAAATTACTGAAATTCATAGTCACAGCCTGTTCCACCCAGATAGGATTAAACTGCTTAAGAAACGAGGAAACATTACAAATCATCATTCTGGTTTTCAAGACCAACAAACACCCACTTGCACAATTCTATGTTGCTGTCAATAATATCAAATTGCACAAGTATATTCTAGCTATGCCCAAAGCTCTAAGAAACAAAAGGATTTAAAAACAGAGGCATTTAATTTGAATACATCAGAATGGTGCTCTTTCCATAATCCAATTTCAATAGGTAATGCCTCAGCACAGCTGATACTTGAATACCAACCCCACGTGCCCTTTGAACCAAGGAATTCTCATATTACCTCTATAGGTCAAAATCATTAATATTTATACAGAACCAGTTTGACAGGTAAATCTGATTTATGTTTATTTTACCCCTCCCATGACAAACCTAGGTATTTACATTTTGCTCTTGACTTTCTCCAGCCTTCAGGGAATATGTTCACTAAGAAACAATCCAGCCACTTTGACCAGAGGAGCAGATGGTTCACTTTTACAGTACCATTAGCTGCAGCAAGAATCCCACCAGCTGCATGAGAGAGCTCAGTTCAACAAAATGTACCAAGGAGAAAGAGGAGCCCTTCCCATTTACCTCTTAATGTAAGAAAAGCCATATGGGAGCAAAGCCCTTTAGGATTTTTAGCACATATCAGAAACCATTATAGCAGAAATGTGCTGCAGCACACTAATCAGAGTACCACCAGCAACGCGCTCTGAGAAACTGGGTGGAGAAGCCCAGAATTAAGCACACACAAGTTAACACAAACGCAGTAGGACTGTACTGCAAGTCTTATGAACACATGAGAGGAAAATTTTACCAAATACTTCATACAGTAAAAAATTCTTTGCTGCTAAAAATGCCCAAGATTGCAACGTCACAGAAGAAATGTAAAATGCAATCAGAATTTATAAAAGTAAGAAGTTGATCAAGAAGTGAACATAACACTTTGAAAGGAGGCAAATTAAAACAGAAAAAATAGGTACTAGTTCAGTAATACAGTCCTTCAGTCCAAGCACCCAGATGCCAGAATCCTGAGAACATTAACACACAGAAACACCCAGGTCTCAGCTCCACAAGGTGCTGGATGTACCATGGCCTCATTCATAGCCCAGGTAACTCTTGGGAGCAAAGTTCCTATGTACCTTTGGTACCTCACTATACAGCTGATACACGTGCACACGTTTTCTCTTGCAAGAATCACAAGAAAAGAGTGTGTGGTCTGAGCTACCCAATTTACCATAGTATGCGTAAAAAGCAGCACAACCTGCCTACCCATCTCCCCCAAGACAGTAGGCAGAGGTGGCTGGATGCCAGCGGAGCACGGCAGAAGGTGATATTCCCAGCAAATGGGGACACATGCTCAAATATTTCATTCCTAGGCTGACTGAAGGCTGTGGTTTCCACACTGTGTGAAATACGATTTCCACCACATGACTTTGTGTAGCAGCTCTCTGCTACAGAGCTGTTAGATCTTTTTGAAATATCTAATACTCATTTATGTGACTATTAAATCAATAAAGTAATCTCTTTTCCATTAAGATGTGCAACAGACTTACAGATCAATTTTCTTCTTTCTGTACTTCAACTACTAACAAATAAATGGAATTGTAAATTCTGAGTATAGGAGTTTTCTGACAAAATACCGCACCTGAAATATCCTTGCCCCTTGTTAGCATCTCTCAAATTGTTTCTGCCCTTGATATACAATTTTAAATTCAAAATGGCAAACTAACAAGGCACTGAAAACTAAAGATGCTTTGTGAGAAACACTGCTGGTGTCAATCTTGTATGGAAGTCCATGGTATTTTGCATTTTCACAAAACTCCACCTTTCATGCACGTTGAGCTCTGTCTAGAATGGAGTGAACTTGGGAAAAAGTTGTGCAAGCAGGAGTAATAAATGAGTCACTCCATAAGCTCAAGGTCTAGCACAGGTTATTTTCTTACGGAACAATGTCCTACATCCAAGTCCCCCCTCCCTCACCTGCACTAACCCAGCTCCTCTGCTCCTCCTGCCTCTGACCATTTCACCTTATTCTCACAGTGAGCCCATTCTCATTACACTATGGTGTTCCCATGCTCACTGGTTGCCAGCCAAGAACCACCTGAAAGATAAGTCCTGACTACCTTATCCTTTGGAAACAGTGCCACGGGAAAATAATTCAAATAATTCTTCAGCCAAAATTAAGAAATCTCCAGCCAAGATTAAGGAAATACTGAGCTCTACACCTCTGCCACTCCACCACTGCTCCATGAGTGTCAAAGTTAATGCTGGCAACAGAAACACGAACATACACCTGAATCTCAAGGAGTTATTTTCCTTTAAAAACTAGTCCAAAAAACAACAAAACTGTATTTTTGAAGAATAACATCTCTAATGCAATTCTTATCAACTCACATGTACGTTTTTCTTCATCACCAGTAGAATTTCTACAAATCACTGTTAGCACAGAGGACAACTTTGATAAAATATAAACTACAAGTGTGGAAGGTTAGCAGGTAGCATTTTCTCCCCACCCCCCAAAAAAGCTACAATCTTATAAAAATATTACTATATGATAACTGGTGAAGAAAATTCACCTTAAAAACAATTAAAAACTTAGATTCTTAGTCGTACATAGATTTTTAATTGTATGAACAAATGTGCTGAGAAATTCTTTTACTAGCCGCAACCATTTCCTCATAAACCCAAATTTACTTCTTTATTCAGGATTAACTACATACCATACTCACCAGTAAGTTTCCAGGTTACATACGTTAAGCTCCACAGAGCACCTGATGAACAATAATTATGTTGATATTTCCCAGCCTTTAAAGGACATCAGTGCACTGCATCATATCTGATAGCATTTATTAGCTCACACACCTCAATGTGATTTTATCAAAATCCAAAAGGCAGTGTGAGTACGAACACTCGCCCTGTTAACTATCATGTTAACATATTTAATATCTGCAAGGAAAAAAAGCTAAATGTATTCAGAATTATTTAAAATTGAAGGTTATGCATATCTCTAAGAAGACTGTAGTGTTGTAAGTCAAAATATTTGCAAGCCCTGCCCAGTCCTGCCTGTATCATCATAATACTGTTTTGCTACTTTGAATACTAAAGCAGCCTGTTCGCAGCAAAACATCTATCCATCATTTTGCAGAAACAAATGCCTTATCACAGTCACACTCTATGAGAAGGAACAATACATTCAAATAAATATCTTAAAATAGAATGATCAGTGATTCTGCACAGTATGATCTTTGAAATGAATACCATCACAAATCATTAAGAAACTAAGAAACCACACTCAACGTACAAGGAATATGATTTCATCTGTTAAAAAACAAAGACGGAAGCAAGCCTAAACAGTATTAAGTAGCTTAGAAAAACATGGTAAGAATTACTTGCAAAATCCTTAGATTACCTTTTGGATCGTCTCAACATGCTGGTAGCAGGCAGAGAGAAATTGGACAGCACTGTCCAAAAGGAGTCAGACATGATCTTTAAAAGCTTTCATTGCTGGGAAAATACAGCACAATCAAGCCACTAGCAATAAATAAGGAACTAAATAATACCAGTGACAGAGCCAATGCAAATTCCCTGTAGACCTTGCAAGCTGTTCCATTAATGTGAGACGGGCAGGCAAGCATACATATTGCTGCTGTTTCCACTGCCTCCGTTTTCTCCGGGCTCCATCCCTGCCTCCCTCCCTCCACCTTAGGAGGCAGTGCAAAATGAGATATTTATTTCCTTCCTAAGACACACGCTTTAAAACTGGAGTTTGTTGCATACACAGCAAACATGCTTTATATACATCTCCCTGTGTTGATCCAATCACAATCAAAAGATTTTTCAAGCAAAACAGTAATGGGGCTCTGTTTGCAGTCCTGAATAGCACAGGCTTTTTAAGCAGTGTCTGCTCAGGGAGCACCACTTGCTGCCTACTTTGTGTTTTTATTTTGAAATGGTGGCCCTTCTGCTTCCTAACTATATAAGGCATGCCAGGGGCATTTTGATTCTGTGTTTTAATTAATCTCCCATCTTTAAATAAATGTCACCTTTTATCTTAATTAATCCAAGCGGATTTAAAATTTTCACATAAAACAAAGCTCACAATGCCACCTAAGACCATTTTAAAAACAGAAATCTGTTCTCCCCCTTAAGTCAGCTGCACCGCAAACACGTCAGTCACAGGAAATACAAACTCCTACCTAGCACCTGGTGCCCACAAAACAAGCCAACCAGCTGAATTCTGACAACAGCGAAACGCAGGCAGGACTCTGTGATGCACATCAGAGATTTCCCACACCACCCCCCCCCAACAATCACGAGTTCACTTCTCCCTCTTTGTGGTTGTAGAAGCTCCTTGCCATGTTTTTGCTTTTTCCAGAATCTAAACAAAACCTCTCTGCAGCCACCCTTTTTAAAAAAAATTTCAATATGCAATCTATTTTCTTTCTATTGTGGCTCTTTTAAGCACTTCTGCCAGTAGGAAAGCTAATGACGTTCTCATATTTCAGCCTTCTTGAGTGGCTTTTTATCACAGGCATGAGAAAGATGACAATCAACAGCTGGCACTGCCTCCATGCACAATACAGCCCTTAAAAAAATACACACAAATGGCTGGGAGAAAGAAATCCCAGTAGGCTCCTTCTGGCTTTCCACAGAATCACATGAAAGAAGGAGGCAGTCTTCATAACTTTCCATTAAATAATGGCACATTTTTAATACGTACATTCATCACCAGTGGCAGTGTCTGATTCAGCAAAGCATGCCCTTCCATCTGAGCTTCAGAAACGGGCAAATGTGATTTTGCGTGCTGCGGAAACCAGATCTCTGCTCAAGACAATCACCTCTTCTAGTGCTTTTAAACATTTCTATCGAATGAATCTAAATCACATCCTGGTTTGATTTCATAAAGTTAATTTAGAGTACAACCAGACAAAACTCTGCTGTCTACTCCTGATGTGAAAGAATAAACACACTTGGTTTTGCAGCCACATAATATATCCCACTCAAGTGGAGAAACTGAAGAAAAGCATTTTAGCATTAGATTCAGGATACTGTGTGATCCTCCAATTCCAATAAACTCTGGGTTTGAATAGATATAAAAACACTCAGATTTACTTTGTCAGCTAAAACATTTATTGAAATTCCTAGGCAACAACGAGATGGGGGAGAAAGAAAGTGCTCAGTTAACTAATAAAATAGACCCACCACAACAAAAACAAATTCCTGACTGCTTATAGTTAGTAAGTAAAATCACAGCTGGCCTAAACCCCCACATTTATAATAAAAGTTCTTTTTTTCAGAAGTGATTGAAAAGTCAGCAGTTGAAGAGATGTCACTCATAATATCACTGTACTCAGCACCAGCACTCAACACTTTCACATCTCTTAGAGGAAGGACATGAAAAGGAGAAGCCATTTTAGAACAATCTCCATGGGCATTAGTGAGTGACAGCTCTACAGCAGTGTTAACCCAGCGACACCTTGTCCATCCTCCACTGCTCATGGGGAACGCAGGCTGCACCAAGCAGGGCAAGGGCACATGGTGTTTGCTACCACTGCAAACCCATCCATCCGTCCATCCATCTTGCTATTTAAGGTGGTTCTGCAGAGCACTTACCCAGGAACTGCAAAAAGCACTCTGGGAATTATATAACACTGGTCCACAAACAGCAGAAATTCCTTTAACACTTCATATTCCTGTTTTCAGAAGGCCTGCTCCACATTGCAACAGCAAAACGTAATCGTGCAAATCAGCATATGCACAGCGCTCATTTTGAGACAGATCCCAAACGTTAGCTACAGAGAAATTCACAATACCCAAAAATATGTGAAGACACCATACTCAGAGACAGGATGTTTTTGCTGGAAAAACAGGAGAGCACAATGAAACCGTAGAGTATCTTTTTAGAATATGTCACGTCTTAAAATACGACTATGTCAACATTTTCAGGATTTGCTTTAGTTGTAACAAGTGGATCAAGCACAAGGGTTTTATCACATCTACAATGATAAATCCTTCAAAGGAATCACATTACTATCTCTGGATGATAAGGAAAACATTTGGAGAACTCAGAAGCCGAAACTCAGTAGTTCAAAAATACAACCTTCTGCGTATCAGAAAGCACGTCTAGAAAAACAGCCCTCTCACACAAATAGGTTTCAAAGAGAGGTTTCTATTTTAACTTGCAAAAACATTAATGTGTTTTTGTGAATTTCTGATCCTGAGCTATCCCAAGCCTGAGGAAACCTCTTTCCTTGTAAAATTCTTCCACTCACTTTTCAAGGGTTTCAATAGAGCCAAGTGTTGGGTTCTGCATTTTAGGTCACAACAATCCCATGCAACACTACTGGCTTTGGGAAGTGTGGCTGGAAAGCAATCTGGCAGAAAAGGACCTGGGGCTGAGCCAGCAGTGTGCCCAAGTAGGCCAATGGCATCCTGGCCTGTACTAGAAACTGGGTGTCCAGCAGGAGTAGGGAGGTGATTGTCCCCCTGTACTCTGCACTGGTGAGGCCACACCTTGAGTACTGGACTCAATGATCCCAAGGGTCTTTTCCAACCTGAATGATTCCGTGATTCTGTATGAAGTCTTCACCAATAGCCCTAATGCACCTTCTGCACTTCATGTCCAGCTTGTCCTCAGAGAAGACAAATTGCAGAATAGTTTGGCAGCTCCTGTGAAGATGGAGACTTCTCTGCTGACCAAACATGTAGTCTCCATGGCTGTCTTAAATGACACCACATCCAGTGGACAGTTACAAACAGCAAATGTCAAAGATTTTCCCCATTTCTAGTCTTTACCATTACCAAAGCAGGGCATTAATTAAGCCTGACATTAATGAGAATCCAAATAGGCAAACAGTCCCCATGAAACCCTTATTTTCTGGACTTCTTTCATAGCAGATACATTTACCATTAAATAAATTCACGTGGTCTAACACCATCTTCTTTTAAATAAAACCTGTAGTTTTAAAAGCAAGCTGAAGTCCTTGTAAAATCTGGAGTGGTACCAAGGAGACCACTGAGGTCATCGTGAAAAAGAACAATCCAAAGGTTAAAACTCTTGTGACTGGCTATGTTTTAAGTTGACTATGTACCAAGAAAAGTTATCACAAAATAATCTTGACTGTATTTTAAATATACATCAACCCAGATATTGTAGTAGTCCTGCAGTTTCCAAATGAAAGTAACTTTATTGAGTTACATTATGGTAGAGAAATACTTAGAATGGAAACCAGAAAAACACTGCTTTTAAGTTAATGCAGACAAACTTAAGAGTTCCCTGCTCTGTATCACTAATAACACAGTAAAAATTGTGTAACATGCAAAAATTCCAGCCTTCAACAAAGAAAGGAAAAATGTTTTCTATTCACTTCTAGTAAAATGATGGGTTTTTTAAGATAAAAAAAAATACCTAGAAGATGTGTGTTGATCTATTTGGGGCATCATTATTATTTGAACAGTGACCTACGCAAATGAAGAACAGACTGTCTTTGAGCCGACTGTACTCTCAAGACACGTAACTAACTGTCTGAAATAAGACATTATGTTGAAAATCTTTATGTTTCATTTTTCTACGGTTATTTGCTCAATTATACAATCATATTTCTTCCCTTTCTGGCAAGAAACAACCCAACTCCAGAAATCACCAAGCCAACACGGATCTCTACTACTAGAGTGGTTCACAGGTGTTTCAATTGCTACGCATTTATCTCGGATTAAACGAAGACCTGATGGCCAAGTATTCTGGGGGTTAAGAACAAGCACACTTCTCTCTGGTATGCGTTTCCCATGCAGGGAACATCCCCGTGACTGCTCTAGTTAATGATTCAAAGGATCAGAAACATTTACTGAACTAGCTATCAGGCATTGTGCACTCATACACCTGAATAAAAGCTGCCAGCTTCTCATGTAACTTTAATCAGCACAATTACTGAAGTAACAGAGGTTGCCATCATGGTGGATAGCCTGAAATGCTATCTAATTCTCTACAGAAACACTGCACAGCTTAAGCATAAGCAACTGCTCTGATTCCATAGTCCTAAAACAACTCTTACCAAACTGTACTCTCTGAGATACAGGGGATGCTTATGGCTTTATCATCACAATAAGTATTTTCTAAATTAAATCACTACCAAAGAGTGATAAGAAGCACCACTAAACCACAAAGTTAATTGTGCCCAAAATCCTATGAATACTTAAATAGGGAAGATTCTTTCTTTACATTTCTGTTTACAAAAATATCACTTATTATGTTAATACTCCACAAAACATTAATCTTTCCAAATAACACTAGTAAGACGTTTGCCAACTCCAATATCAGCTTAACATTATTTCAAGCTCACAAATTGATGATGGGGTTCAGATGCCACTGAAAGGTCAATTATCCTCTCTAAGTAAGTTAGAACTTGCATTCCCTCCCTAGCTCTGCTGTCTTCATCTGTCTCTACTCATGTGTCTCTCTTCATGTCTTCTGATATAATCAAACACAACTTCAATATGATTCAAATGGTATAAAATATGAGAACTGTTATTTGAAAAATAATGATACTGAAGACAGTAACACTTGTGAGAAACGTAGCATCATGATGTTGGTCTGACCTTGACCTCCTCATCCAAAGATTTTGCCAGCCAAAATGTATCCAAAGAAAACCACAGATTAAGCTGCTTCTTGCCACCACAGCATTAAATCATCTAATGTATTATTTGTCACAATGCACTTAAAACTTTCTTTCTAACCTGTAATACAGCGTCAGTGAATTCACTGTGCAACAGCATTTGCAAGAGGATGATATCTTAGTTCGTTCCTCTGCCAACCCAACCTGCATCAGTCTCTCGACCAAGAAGTGCAGCACTTGATCAGCTTCAGTTCTTCCACCCCCCGCTCTGCACCGAGTAACAATATCTGGCTATTGCCAAGTTCTCCTGTAACAGGGTTTTTGTATGTATTTCAAAGAACTCTAATGCAGGGTCCTTGATAGATGTTGACCACAACCCATTCCATCACGGCTGCTGCAGCACACATGTTGTTAGCCTGTGTTTTACAGGGTAACCACAGCACAGCGCTTAAAGTGCAAAACAAGAGGCAAAAGCAGCTGCAAAGGCAGCTGGTTATGTCTTTGCGGGATTTAGGGTGGTAAAACCTAAACTATGACATCAAAAAACGTAAAATGAAGCAAACAGCAAGGTGAGGGAACAGAGTAGTTTCTAAGTGGGTGAATTAGAGGGCTTTTTGTTACTCAGATCACAACTAATAGCTCACAGCAATAGGAAGAGCTCCCTCATCTACACAAGACCGCAGACTCTCAATATTCATCTGACAGCAGCAGCCTGTAGAGACACCATGCCAAGGATCAACATGGTGCCCCCAGGCTTGGGGCTACACCTGGTAACCAGCTAGCAGGGAGTGCCTTCACCTGTTTGACAGCATATTACGCAGAAGAACCAATCAAGCCTGAACTCTGCAAGCAGCCCTGGCATCTGATGCAGTTCTAGGTATAATTCAGTCTCTTTGCTCCAACCTGAAACTCCAGTGCAGGACTTTCCACTCCACAGCTGGTTTCCCCATTTCTTTAACACACTTGGGCTCAGCTGAAATGTTGAGGATAACATAAAGCCCTTGCATTCACCATGGCTTCTCTGAGACAAAAACCTTATTTCACAGAATGTTGGCTAAGGAGAGTTATTCTGGGAGCAAGGGGAATGCTAATGTAATGAACAGACTAAGAGGATGAATTTTACATTTTTGAAGCATAAATTTGTAATGAAGTTAGAGCATGGGATAAGAATAGACTTTACAAAATAAGCCATGGTACAGAAGAGACATGAGAAGTCAGAACTACACTGGGAAACATCATGAGAGCTGTACACAGAAGAGAAAAAAACAAAGCATGAAAAGTTCATCCAGAAAATAGAATTAAAACCTAATTTGGCCATGAATTTTTAAAACAAAAATTTATCTCTAATTTAGTTATTCGTCGGGTATAACATGAATCTTCACAGCAAAAAGCTTAGCTTTTTACCTTAAAGTCTGGGAAAGCTGTGATAACGTATCATTAACCAGCAGGCAAACAAATTACTCAAGGTTATGAGCCTCCAAAAGATAAATATAATGTACAAGCCAGAATGGACATGAGAACAAGCCCAGAACATTGATTTTTATACAACTACAGATTGATACATCTCTATAAACTGTCCTAGAGTAATTCTGGGAAGCCTGTAACACATTAAGAAAGCAAAGTTCCCTAAAATATACACTGTATTTAGAAGCTCTTCAAACAAAGCTATTTACCTCCTGTATAAGACTTCTAACTTGTTTGCCCCCCTGTGTATCTGTAGGAACATGTATCTTAAGAGTTCTGGAGCACAGAAACAGATTTAGTAATTTAAGATACATTTGCCCAAACTGAATTCTCTGCTTTGAAATAAAGTAACTGAACAGACAGATGTGGAAGTCTCAATGATTTCTACAGTTTCCAGAGAAAAGTTAATTTTAAAATGCTAAAAGCAAAATTGAAAAGTTTGAGTACTAAATCTTACTACACTTCTGTAACACATGAAAAACAGCTCAAATTCTTTTAAAATGATATCTATCTATATATATATAATATGTAAGAAAAATGTGTAACAGAGCAACTCAATTAAAAGAATATTTTTTATATAACTTTCCTCACCAATCACCTTCAAACCATCTCAGATATAAAGGAAAAGAAAACCTTGATAAATGCTAATATTACTCTTATACTCTTTCTTTCCTTCCAAATTTTGATTGGTAGATCTAACATTATAGATTTTATCTATACAAATCTATCTCTACAAATGCAAGTAGTCATAAAAGCAACTAATAGTTCCAATTTGTCATATTATTTTGCACAACACAAACTACTAAACAGATACAGCCAGACAGCACAGATCACACATACAAACGAACACCACCTGCTTGTCCAACGAGCCTACTTTCTGCACACAAAATACTAGTCACCAAATTAATGAACATTTTTCACAATACCGACCACTTACAACACGAGTATGTAACAGACAGACTGTTGCGTTCTACGGTAGAGTCTGCAGCTGCCCTTAGTTTTAATTAGAAGAGGAAAGTTGCAGAAGCAACGGGTCACAGTTTTTTGATCCATCTTGATATTAGAGGAGGCTGCGCACACTAAGCCATGAGGTGCAGGCTGGAACACGTCCCCATGGGCTGTTCCTCTGTATCAAAGCTGAATGCTGTTGTAATCAACTCCATTTTCTTCAAATTTATTGCAAGTTCTCTGCGAGGGCAATGCAGACACTCATGACTTAAAGGAACAACTCTTCTCAATATTTGTGTGTGGATTCACTTGGAAAATTGGAGGTTTCATAGTTTTGGAATCTCCTTGTTTCTCGGAAGCAGAAAGACAAACACTGTCACTAAAATGAAGCGTGAAGGAAAGCTCAGAGACTCCTCCCCGATTTCTTTTGGTTGAACTTTATTGTCCTAAACATTTGCTGAGAATTATAACTTGGCGTGTTCTGTTGTTATTTTAAATTTCTCGTCTATTGACAAATACAACTGAGAATCTCAAGACCAGGAACAACAGAAATCATAAAAAAAAAAAACCAGTCACATTCTCAAGCAAGCTATAACCCAAACAGATATTATCACTTATTCATGTGCTGCAGGTCTTCTAATAGAATCAAAACATTATTTCCACAAATTTTTTTTCAAAGTGTTTATATAAATAAGCACCTGTCTCAGTCCAGAGACCAACACCACAACTCTCATTGCACAGCAAGTCTTTCCCAGGCGGCTGGATCAATAACATCCCTGCTCTAAAGACCTGAAGGTCTAAAGAAAGGAAAGGGCAGCAAGGACAGGAAGGAAAACAAAAGCACACTGAGCTCTTTCAGCAGAGCAAAGATTACTGTTTGAAGATTTTATTTTAGAACATTAATAATTCATAATGACAGTGTAATGTAAACTAGGTTAGAGGATTATGCTCTCAAGTACCACACAAGGGATTGAATGACAGAATAATAACCACTGGCCAAAGGAGCAAAATTTTAGGAGATAAAGAAGGGAAGAGAGAACTTGAAGGCCCAGAACAAGCCTATTTGATGAGCAAACGAAAACAGGAGTAGAGAGATCCTGAAAAGGGGAATATGGATGCAGCTTGTAGAAAAGCTGGCACAAAAGGATACCTTATGGAAGCTGAAGCACTGCTGCAGGCCTTCTGGCATGGTACAGCTTGGAATATTCAAACAATAGCTTAAATTTGAGACAAAAGTTCAACATAGCGCAGGTTAAAAGAGCAAAGCCGAAATGGGACACAATTTGAAGAACTGCTGCAATGTTGCCCTGAAATCTTCTTCCTTTTTTTACATCCTAAAGTTTCCTTTAGCTTTCTGGTTAATACTGGTCCACTAAATGGTTCATTTGTCTAAATTAGAAATTACAACTCATGGCTTCAAAGAGTAATTTTTCAAGAAAAGAGATATTAAAAGAATCTCCTGCTGAAGGAACAGTACCAGGCTAATGCAAGCAGCTCTGTCTCATAATTTGTGTTCCTCCCCCACCTTAAGTTCGTTGACACTAGGTACCTGTTAGAAGGTCTCTACTCTTAGGGCTTCAGTGCAGGATGGTAACAGGCCTTGTTTGCACACTTGTCAATTTTCCAAGTCAGAACTAAAAATAGCACTTACTGCCTCACAGTTCAATTAAAAATAAGTTTTGAAGATGCATAGGACTGTCTATCAACAATAATAAATGTGTGACTGCCTGAGTAAGAATATATATTTATTTCTCAGAATGATTCCCTTGCCAGGAATCTTTCAGTGCATGGGTTGTCTCTGTATCTGGATCCAAGATCAAAAGTCCTTTGAGGAAAAGACTATGTGGAAGGAAGAATTTTGCACAGAACTGACCACACTACTACTGTCTACTTATTTAAGGATAAGGACAGTAAAAGAAAAGCTTCAATATTTACTAGAGTCTCTTCAGAATCTTCTGAGCTTTTCTACTACTCACTAGAAGTTGCCAGCTTGTCCCAACCACCCCAAACCCTTTGAATAGCGCAGGCGTAGTAAATGAGTCAGCTCATACGTATGTGCACCAGCAGATCACAGCCCTCCAACACAACTCTAAAGAAAAAACCACTTGGTTTATAGAAGAAACGGTCAGCAAACATTAAAGCCCTCCAACTTCTGACCTCACAAGCACATGCTCCCCTCTGGGAGCCTCTGGTTTCCTAGGTCGAACCACCAGCTTATGCTTTACAAGTGATCCCAGAGAGGGTGGCCAAACAGTGAGCCTGGACCAAGACAAGAATTCACACCTCAGGCTCCAAACTCCAGTGTTTAAGTCTTCTGCTACTGCAGCTCCAGGCAGGATGCAAGGATTTTAGCATTTAGCATCACAGAATCATTTAGGTTGGAATAGACCTTCAAGATTGAGTCTGATCATTAATCTCTTCTACCAAGGCCCCTGCTAAACCATGTTCTGCAAGCTCCGTATCCACACGACATTTAAGTATGTCGAGGCTATTCAGCCATCTCACAGAATGCCTTCACATTGAAAATATTAATTCATATTACATAACACCCTCACATAAAAAAAATTATACACACTTCAGGCCATTATGCACCAGCATTTCAAATCACATGGCAAGAAGCAGACAATTTCAAATCAATATTAAGGAAGATAAGTTATCTGAGCCTGTCAAGTGTTAGATATGACCAATATGTCCCTCCCCTGTATTCTCCATCTCCCAGATGGGAAAAACTATTCTCAAAAATAATAACTGGTACAAACCAAAACGAACAAAGACCAAAAGTTTCCATTAAAATAAATTGAATTATGGGAAACTCATGAATGAGTATTCAATGTGAGATGCAGATTATAATTCAGTTGCCAGAAGATTACCTACTCAAAATTCACCATCTCACATTATGCATAATGATATGTTCTCAGAGTTGCTCTGTTACTCATTACTGCTGAATTGCTTATCTATAGAGTTTCCAAAAGTGACATTACACTGCCGCGCAGTCAACTCTGACCAATTATTTAACATTTAAGAAAGCAGATCCTGTACCAAATCAAACACTGAACCAGGAGGCTATCACTTGGTGCAAAAACACAACAATTTCCAAATGTCATTCAAGCTGCATATAGTCCTCTTCATTAATACTCTGACATTTCTCAAGCAGGATATTCTAACTAAACTAAACTTCTGAAATCTGAATCAGGTAGCTTTAAACTAAAAGGAAATTTAAGCAGAAATAGGAAACTATCACCAACTTTTTACAATCCTTGCAGCATTTCAAAACAAAGTATATATAAAGAACCTCATCAAGTTTGAATTCTGACATGTCTTGTATCTTCACCAAAAATATGGAACTCCTGTATACAGGTGTTGTAAGACACATATAGTCTTCAAAACCCAAAATACAGGTGATTTGAGGTGGTACATGCTAAAATACATCCTGATGCTGTGGAAGGGATTTCTGCACCTACGCAGAAGGACCGAAGTTTCAAGACTCTGAAGGCACAGAAGCACTCCCAATGCATAAGAAAAAAAAACCAAACACATATAACTGGAGACCCCATTCAAACAAGGCAGACATCTCCATCCGCACTCCTTGACGAAGGAGAGCTGATCTGCACCCTGCAACTGCCTGGGAAGCCCAAATGCAGCAGTGCAGACTTGCTGAGGACACTGCACACCGAATTGCACCCAAACAAGCCACAGTTCTAAATACAGGTCTCCCCTCATTCACTACAACAGTCCTTAAATAAAGGAAGACAACCCTCACAGGCCATTAGTTGAAAGTCTATGTAGAATATATTCTTGCTACTTAACAGTCAGTTACCAATTAAATGGTTATTTCCTAGAATAGGGCTTTTATGTAAATAAGTATATTCTTTAGTTCTATCACAGATGTCCATAAAATCCAAATTATATAAAACTCATAACATTGTAATTACATACTGATAAAGTAATTATGTCCTGTCTTTAAACACTGAGTGCTTTGGAGCAAGAATTAGGTTTCCCATTTCGTTTTCTTAAGACAGCAAGGATCTGATCGCCAGCACATTCAGAAATGATTTTGCACAAGCAAGAGGGGAAAACAATATAACCTTACACAGATATTCTGCACAGTGGTAAAAAAATTAATAGCTATTACCAACAGAAATTACTAAGGCTAGAAACATCAAGAGAAAACAACCCTATAAAAATAATCTCTAACATATAACCTCATAAGAGTATGTTCTACAACTGGCATGAATTAAATAGTATGAGAATACAGCTGAACCCACCTCTTCCCCTCACTTGTTAGGATAAAGCAAATTTCCACTGAGACTTCAGCTCACTGGCAGCAGCCAAAAACACAGCACCTGAACACTTTCATCCTTGTTACCACAAATTATTCCATCTCTAGAATTACTGCAACTCTTGCTGAAGGTTACAGACAGTTGTGCTTTTTTAACTGGGAGAAAATGTAAAATCCTTTAATACCAAGGCCATCGCTTCCAAGTTAGAACAATTAATTTGTGACAGCTTTTAAACAAACTCGGTACCAATAAATGCGGTAAATCCAGTTTTTTATTAAAGGACAAATACGGGTGCATAGAAACTTGCCAAGTCATAAAGAGGACCAGCTGCGAAACACAGCCTCATTTTCTTCTTTACTAATTTTACTTCCCTGCTATCCTCAGAAGAGGACAAGCCAGATCCCAAACAGTAGACTTGATGGTCCATTTCAGGTTTTTTTCTGTGACCCTAATTCCAACCCACAGTTGCATCAGCTGTAGCAGTCTTACTTCACTCACTATAAATTTATTCTCATTGCAATCATGCTCCTCCACATTTCCCTTTAACATTTTTAAAGGTTTACATGATTTTCAGGTATTCAAAGGTTATGCATTGGGTTGATGGTTGGACTTGAAGATCTCTTCCAACATTAATAATACCTCCCTTATGAGGAGAGACTGAGGAAGCTGGGTCTCTTTAGCTTGGAAAAGACAAGACTGAGAGGTGACCACATTAATGTCTGTAAATATTTGAGGGGTGAGTGTCAGGAGGATGGAGCCAGGCTCCTCTCAGTGTCATCTAGTGATAGGACAAGGGGCAATGGTTGTAAGCTGGAACATAGGAGGTTCCACATCAACCTGAGAAGGAACTTCTTCACAGTGAGGGTGATGGAGCATTGGAACAGGCTGCCCAGGGGGGTTGTGGAGTCTCCTTCACTGGAGACGTTTAAGACCCAGCTGGATGTGTTCCTGTATGACTTGGTCTAGGTGATCCTGCTGTGGCAGGGGGATTAGACTAGATGATCTTTTGAGGTCCCTTCCAATCCCTAATGATTCTGTGATTCTGTGATTAATGATTCAAGGTATAAAACATTTATTCTTAGATAATTCTTTCAGAAGCCATGAACTTTGATGCTGTCTGACTCAACACCAGATGCTCCAACAATTGTTCATCTGTCCATGTAAAAATACTGACACCACCAGGAAAAACAGGCGAGAAGGGAAAATCTGTGTAGGTTCTTGCAATATACTGAAGGTTAAAAATGAGAAACTTTTAACATTAAGGCATAATTAGTTATATTTTGCAGCAGTTCCTACTATCACTTGCATAGCCATGGAAATGAACCACTGCCTGGCTAACCTGAGGGTGTTAAGCAGAGATCATCAATGACAGTAATAACTTGCCAAGATGAACCTTTGCTCTAAGCAAGCAGGAATGGCCATCGCTGGTACCGTAACCAAGTAAACAAAACTACAACAAAGAAAGACAGGATAAAATGGGATCAAGAGCTGCACAGGTGAAAGCAACAAGGACAGAAATAAAAAGTTGTTATAGTAGCCCTAAGCTCTTACAGAGAGCCACGTATCTGTGAATCATCAACCACTTAGTATTGAGAAAACAGATGGCTGGAAGGTCAACCATACATGAAAAGTATTATCAAGGAGAGACCATAGTAACAGTGAAATACAACTTGAGACTAAAACTTTTATATGAATTGTTCTTAAAGAGAAAATTATTCACTGACCCATGACAAACACCTAAAGATTGAAGGATTCTTGGAGGGGGGGGGGGAAAAAGCAGTAAGTACCAAAAAGGCTTTTGCAAATAACCAATTTTCTGCTCTCCAAAAAAGAACAGTTCTCAATTGACTTTAGCAGTAATCTAGTTTTGTAATTAATTACCACTTATGAGTCTGTTAATTAGCCCTAATGCTTAAGAGCATTTAATCACATTTAATCACCCTTGTAAAGGAACATTACCCAAAACCAGATTTTAAATAACAAAAAATAATTTAAAACTACATTGATGACAATGACATTAAAATGTTAAGAGCCTGCTCTTTAGTCCCTGCCCTTCAGTACAGTGCAAGTGGTGCCAAAACGAGCACCACGGTATGATTTTTCACCAAGTGCTGCCCAAAGAGCAGGGAAAGCTGCAGGGACACCAGGCAAGCACCTCTCACTTCACCGAGAACAGACACATGCCACATCCCTTTTCTTTGCTGACAACCTGATTTCCACCCAACAGATGTAATAGATGTTACTGTCTGTTACAGGGACAGATGCCTAAAATAGCTCAACTCCACATTGTCTTGTTAGTCCTACCAGAGCTGACCAGCAAGAGCAATCCTCCTCTGAAATAGCAGTCTAGCTTCAGGGGCTATTGCATTACCACCTGATGAGTAACTGAAATTTGACCAGCTACATCCACACTGCAGCATGTGAACTTCAAAACCAGCCCTCTGATGGTTATGCTGGCTCAAGTTTTAAGTAGGTACCACCAAGCTCCAATTTCATAACTGCACAAACTGAGAGCTCTAGCTTCTGTCAGCCTTTGTCAATGACTATCTCACTGGGTGAAGTTTCTTCTTAACAAAGAAGCTGAAGGTTTCCTCTGGTGCAGCCGATGGCCACACATGTTCCATAAGAGCACAATGTGGAGGAAAAATACATCATCCAAGCTCCCAAATGCTTTAATAGAAGCTGAGCTGGTTTGGACTTTTTTCAGTTTCCATTAGCACAGATGTACTGTTACAGGCATGGATCCCAAAGGGCTCCACTCTAGTCTGTATTAAGTTGGTTTTCTTGACATCAGAGATACTTGTGAGAGTTCCTTTGTTCCATGGCACAAGCTGCACATGCAGTCAGAAGTTAGCAAAGGTACAATCATGCCAGGACTAAAAACTACACATGAACTCAAAAAATTGTTCCAACAAGCAAAATCACCTTGAACTCTCAATGACGATGTAAATTACAACTACAAAGATGCTTCCTTCTGTTAGCAGTATGTTTAGTTTAACCTCTTAAAATATAAGGTTAGTAAGTTCATAAATAAACACCAACATCAAACTGTTAGAAATTCCTAGTTTATACCTCTCCTTACCTCCACTGAAAAGGATGGCTGTAGCATGGACTAGACGGATTGCTCTGGGATTGTGAGTTCAGGTAAAATACTAGAGGAGAAGTAACAAGTGCACAGTCAGCACTAAATGGAAATTTAAGGTGCTGCAGACCTGGAGCAGATGTAGGAGAGAACATGTGCTGATGAACATCACTTCCTCGGCAGTGGGAGTACAAAGCAGAGGAGATTCTGACAAGGTACCATGGCAGAAAAAAAATAAATCAGGGTCAATATCACATCTTCTGCTTCAACAGATAACAAAAAAAGAAAAATAGTCCAAAATACACATTATTTCTTCTTAGTAAGTGCACTAAACTAAGTAAGCTGTTCTTTGGATTATTACCCAACCCAACATTTGTTAGTCAATACAATATCTAGTCAATGTTATTTTTCCACTATGAAAAATCTTCCAATCAGGAATTATTCAACTGCTTTTTATAGCCATTTCCAGGATTTTTGGAATA
This sequence comes from Rhinopomastus cyanomelas, assembly GCA_013400115.1. Classification (NCBI taxonomy): domain Eukaryota; kingdom Metazoa; phylum Chordata; class Aves; order Bucerotiformes; family Rhinopomastidae; genus Rhinopomastus; species Rhinopomastus cyanomelas. Next base: position 712,733 of record VXBP01000837.1, on the reverse strand, counting down.
CATTGAGGATCGACAGTGGTGGGTACAACTTTTAACTGAGGAAAACTTAGTACATTGCTAATGGCACCAGTAATAGACATGGATCATTTATAGCACAGCCTCCACAACTGGGGAGCCACAGTCCCACACCACGGTCATGGTAATAACAGACTGTGAAACCGTCACGACTGTTAAAACAGGAATTGCACAAACCATTAACTAGAAAATAACATTTAGCACTGACATTGTTTTAGAGCAATGACTAATTAAGCCTGAAAACAGCATTGCAAAATGGCTTTATTCTAATATAAGCAACAGGGAAACTGAGGCACGAAGAGGTTAAGTGACTCATCCACAGCAGATCCGCCATAGCATAAGGATTACAGCTGAGGACACCAGTCCATCCCCAGCTCTGTGCTCAGTTCTGTAAACTGTGCTGTGCTTTTGCAGGGTTAGCTGCCAACACGTATGCATATATGCGGAGAGCACAGAAAAGCTCCCAAAGTAGCTGCTTGCCATAAAGCTGCAAACAGACTTCTACATGAACATAAAAATGAGTTTCTAACACCTACTTTATTGAACTACACAGGATGAGATGTCCTTCACTAGAAGTAAAGTAGTAGACATTAACTTACAAAAACTGGTATTATAAAGTGTACTTATGCATTAGAATCAAAACTAGTGCTACCATATTCTTACAACTGTAATGGAAGTAAGTTTCTGTTTGCTATATTTAAATACGGTAAAGTGAGCAACAGGGAAATCTGAGGCATATTCCAAGTTTTGTTTAGTATTCAGACATTTTACACTGAAAGTCCTGAAGTATGTTTGTTAAAGTCAAGTATGTTTGTTAAAGTTTCTTGCTTTAAATTTCCTAAAGAATCCACATACCTATTAGTAAGTACCTTTTACATATTGGAAGTCCTGCCCACCAGCAATCTCTGCTTAAGCAGCTGATGAGCTTCACAGTCCACAGACAGAAAAGGTTAAGTCTCCTTTTACCCTGCTCCTACCTTCACTGACTACATGATAGATTCATTTAACCTACTCCACTTAGAAACACAGTATTAAGTACACAGTTTCTGCAATTTTACCCACTAGAGATACTAATTAGGAACACCATATATAGCTGTTTTCATTAGTTGATTCCAAAGCATTTATAAAGGGCAAAAGCATTAAAAAGGAATTGCTTGTTTAAATTTAATTGTAGAAATATATGTTGCAATGTAAACAAACATATTTTGCTTCAAGTCTAGCAGTTTCCAAAAGCATTCTTAATTAAAAAGAACAGTAAAGGTAGCAAAGGTTTCTACATATTTGGGCCCTGGAACAGCTTTCTGGCAGATTACTAAAAGGTACTATTGAAATCTGACATTTGATCAAACTAGGGCAGTCACAAACATTCAGTTCTACTACGTTAATGTTTGTTACAAAATACAATGTTCTCCTCCTAATAACATTCAAATACTGCTCATGTTTGGCTCTGCTGTATGGCAAATGCTCCACAAAGTAAAACCTTACAGCTTCCAAACAAATTTTCATGTTCAGACAAATAAGCATGACAGATTAAGAAAGTTCTAACCAACAAAAGAAGTGTCTTTTGGACACAGAAAATTCTGTCTTGTTCCTCATAGTTTCAATTTCAAATGCTTAAGTGCAATTTATTTCTCACAAGAGTCCTTACTGGATCCGCAGTGACGGGGCTCCAAGCCTCTCTTTCCTCCGTTTCATCATTGTGCTGATACACTGCGCTTCTTCCCAGCATAAGAGGCTTAGAGCCAGGAAGGAGAACCCACTGTTATCACTCCAACGCAGAGCACAGAATAATCAGTGCAATTCCAAGCTCTTCATGTACCCTCGGTGTCTCAGAGACCTCGGGAGTTCAGTGATGGTCCAGATTAATCACATCGCTCACGTCACAAAAATTATCATTTAACAAAAAAACCCCCATCCCAAACACTGCCCTTCTGCGAGTCTGTTCATAGCATCCAGAGGAAGGAAATGAAGCCCACTAGTATGAAAGAAAGGCGCAGAAAAGTCCAAGACTAGTCATCTGACCTGTCATGCAGCCAGCAGTATAGTCCTGACACTCAGGCTGAGCCCACAGCAAATCAGTGACAAACTTCTGGGCTTCAAGGAGCAGGAACAGCCTCTCTCACCAAATCAAAAGGAAAGCGGAAAGCCAAAGGGAGCGATGGCACACTTGAAAGGATTCTGGCAGAAATCTCACGTAGCAGCTTGAAAACTCACACTGTGATAGGAATAGAGTCGCCGCTCACACCCAAAGCCCTTGCGGAGTCATCAGCGGCGCAAAGAGCAGCTGTTGTTGGCCGGCGGGGGAACACGTGAACCATCCCCTCTTTCAGAAATCAATCCCCTTAAGAATAGACACAACTTTAATCTTAAAGCATCTTCCTGTAAGTCCCAAGCTGTGTTTCACCTACAGACTTTATGTATTCTGGCACTGAAAACTGAGCAACAGTAATTGCAGCAGCCTGGGAAACCAAATGCTGAAGGTGGGGGGAAATACCTTCATCAGGAGATAATGTTCTCCAGTACAGTGCAAGTCTTGCATTTCTGTTTACAACTGGCAATCTCAATCAGCCCAAAATCAATCTGTGTATTTATAAGAAGGTAGCTTTCCCCCAGAAGAATCCAAAGACTCTAAAGCGTTCCACTCTGTGTTTAGGCAGGCAAAGACAGCTATTTACCAGTGCTCATCAGCCAAGCCAAATTCCAGGTTTCATTTGATGACTTCAGACCCTGCCATGATTCATACCACAGCAGCAAGGTCCCACGTTATTGGATCACAACCCCTCAACAGCAATGTCCCATCAGAACAAACTGCAAGTTTCAAAAGTAAGCGTCAGGAGATTCAGGGAAGGTTTTCCTTAAACAAGCAGACCCACCTGCTCCGGCCACCCCTCATCATACCACCACCACCATTCCCTCAGAGCAAGAAAGCTCAGCAAGCAACAAAAGGTAGATATTTGGTATGCTATGTATAAATTTATCACACTTTTTAAATGTGAGCCTGGATGAAGTAGTGGATATTTGATAATAAAAACTGCACACAAGACTTGTCTCACTTTTAAATCCCTGGTGCAAATCTCCCTAAATTCTTTGTCTCTGACATCACAACACAGATATATAAAGAATGCTAACGTCCCCCTTATTCACTTAACCACTTCTTCTATAGAAACACTGCTTTCAAGTTATGTTCAAATTATTTCACAAATAGCAACACTCCTATGGGGCCTTGCAGGAATAATTCAGCACCTCCAGAGCCAGCCCCACAGATCAGTCTAGGAGCACCACGATATTTTTGATCTATTGCTGCTGAGTCGCTTCTACGCAGCTCAGCAAATGATAGGGTGGTTGGAAAATGCCACCTCTTTCTATCTCCATCTATAAAAAGTAATCACAAGCAGAAAGCACTGAATGGAGACATTATTTCTTACTCTGTTTCCACATCCAAGACAGAACAGAGAGCAAGACTAGCAAAACTCTCAACTCCTTTTCGGAATGATTTTTTTGCCATTTCCAGCACTTTGGCTTCTTCACGCTTGAGGCACAGCACTTGCTCCTGGCAGGGAAATGGCATTGATCGATCCCCAGCAGAAATGCTCACCCGCCAAGATGAACACAAATAGAATGATATAGCCCATCTTTCTGCAGATAGAGATGAAAATCCCACAGCACCTGTACACAGTAAGATAAAGACATAAACCAGCACTAAAGGCCAGAAAGTTATTTTCCTGTCATCAAACTTGTTGTTCCTTCCAAGGTCTAAGCATTAAAAAGAAATAAAGTAGAAACTGATATGAACTGGTATGCAGCATACCCTCGCAAAGAAATTCTCTCTTATGTTTGTGTGTTATTTTACTGTCAGGAAGCTGGGGCTAAGTTTAACAAATTACAGTGGAGACTTGTTTAATGAAACACACTATGAAGTGCTTAGCACTATAGAAACCGAGAAGCTTCAGAGGATTCTTAGGAGGAGAGAGCAGTGGAAGAGGGAGTGAAAGCGAGAAAATGAGTCCCAGAGTGGACATAATTTGCCTTAAAAAGATATTAGAAGGCATTAAGACCACCATAAAAGCCTTGCACATATCTTTAGCAAACAACAGTATGTTGCTTAATCATATTTCATAAAGATAAGATTTGCCTCAAGTTTTTATATCTATTTCTTATCAGCACCTATCACCATCAAAAGAGCATTATTTAAACGTGTGGTTTTACTAGATGCATTATGGATGACAATTATTTTCAATGTTTCTTATGCCTCCATGTTCCTTTTCTGTTTCTATGCAGACTTCAAGAGTATATTTGATACAGATGGTGGATAGCAGGAAAGAATTAATAAAAATAACATGGATCTGAAATTAAAAACTGGCTTAGCAAATTTGGTTTGCTGAGGAAATGAGTCTTGTCAAATTTAGATATGTTTGGATAGTATAAAAACTACAGTAACCCAAGCTAGGAACCCCGCCTAAGAAACCATAAGGATTTCAAACATAAACCCACATTTTTCATTAAAAAACCCAAATAGTTCAATAAAGGTCACGTTACAAACTGTAGTTTTTTAAATGTACTACTGAACAAGAAACCAGATGGCTCAAAAGCAACCCCAACTCCATTTAGTGACTGCTGATTAGCCAAGGAGGTAATCAGAAGACGCAGAGAGCATCCTGCAGCCCCATTGAAAATCTGCCATTTATAGTCTGGTCTTTTGGATGCTGAGTTGCTGTTATACAGATAAAAACACACAAGTGCTTCATCAAGGGCCTCCTCTTGTGCTGCAGTCTCTACCTTTGTCTTTTCAAGTCTGAAACACCTCTAGCTAACTTCAAATGCAGGTGCACATCAAAATGATTTGAAAGCTGAAGCAAACAATACAAAAAGCAATCTCTGTACATGCTGTAGCACCAGAAGAACAGAATAGGGTAATGGCTGAAAACAGTTAAAGCACTTCTACCAATAGGATGGAGATCAAAGTTTTAGTCTATCATTTCACATTTACTATCTGAAATTAAAGAAAACATTAATGAACGTAATTATTTTTTGTGAACAAAGCATGGGAAAAACATTCACATGCATAATTTATTAAAGAAAAACTTCAAACTCTGATTATTGAGCTACACCAGAGACAGAATATAACCACTCATTCCTCATCTCAAACTTGCATTATTCAAACTCTTTGCAGCCTACAACTCAGTTGGGTATATTTTCCTTTGGCATATTAAGCATAACCCCCCTACAGAAACACATACATTTTAACAACAAAATGGTATCTAAACAATCAGGCATTCCTCTTAATGTCATTCCGTGCTCAATTCCCCCATCTATTTTACATGCCTGCTCACTCTGGGCTGATCATTTCAAGATTACACGGCACACTCTTCAAGGGCAAACCCATCCTTTACAATGTGCTTGTGTTCCCCTCCTGCTCACTAATATGGAAGCAGAGTCACTAATCAACAGACTCCATCCCATCATGTATTCTCTTCAGCTTCTACCCAAGACCTTCTTTAGCTGATAAAATATGGAGCTGCCTGCTGCACCGCTCCACCATGCCCACAAGCAGTGCCTGCAGAAAGAGAGACAACTAGTACTGACTCAGGCAAATATGAAGCAATGAGAGTCTGATAAAGGGAAAAGGTAGCAGCAGTATCAGGAAGAGCTTGCCCTTCGCCATTCAGCAATAAAATACTCTAAGTTAATCCACAGTATAAGACATTTCTAACTCAGCCAAAGCAAACACCTAGCAAGCAGCAATTATCAAGTCTTCTTTCTACTCCTGGCTGTCTGGAAAGTAATGACTTTCTCCCCCAATACGATCTTTTCATGGTAGTAAATGCATCCCAACCTCCAGAGTAGCACACAGAAAACGGCTGAGTGGCTGTAGATTTCTGTGTAATACAATTGCTGCTCAACTGCTACAAAGGCTGGAGTTTGTGCAGAAAATGGATGCACCTCTTGAGGGTTTCTGGCTCCAGGCCAGATACTTCATCCTTCTGTCAATTCCTGCTTCTGCTCCCATCATTAAACAAAAGTCAATGAATGACAGCCAATGAATCAGGGCCTAGCTACATCCATAACTATCCCCACTCATTAGCTAGAGCATAACAGCAGCTTTTCAGAATAAATTTTCTTTTCACCATTAAGTTGATGTAAGAAGAGGAAGAGCCTCCAGAACTGGTAACTGCCTGCAGTCTGTATGTAAGTGTACATTGTTAAATGGGTGAACAAACTTGTACACAGTGTACGTATATTTTTAACTTCTATGTACACACAGAAATTATTCCTTTTCTTGATATAAATTTCTCTAATTCCTCATTCAAAGACTAAGAGCAGACTGTTCTTTACATCTAGTAGTCACTCTGGTATTGGGATAAGCAAAACACGTACACTGGCTCCACAACACAATTTTCAGTGAGACTACATGCTTAAAAGCACAGCATCCACACAAATCTACCCAAACCACATTAGCTACTTCAGAAGTCAGTAACGCAAACTTTTCAAAGAACTAGAAAACCTTTTGTAGAATTAACTGCAGAAATTGTAATTCCAGGAACAGGGAATAATCAACCAGGTAACACAGGAAACTAAGAGAAGATATTTCAATTCTTCACAGAATTTCCATCTCACTAAAAGCTACAACCTTCTGTTTAAAACCTATAGCCCGGATCTTCTTCACGCAGGTTGTTATATGTCTTCGCACAACAATGGCTTAGAAGGCACTAGAAAACTAGAATGAAGTGATGAAAACTGAAGGTATTAAGTCAATATACAAATAAAACATCCAGTCATTCACTTTAATTTAGTAATAAACAACACACATTTGAAGTATTTCATGCGTATCTAAGGTTTTTCAAATGTAACTACATGGGGTAGTTGTGTGACATACCCACCTCCACACTTGAACAAGGGAAGGGAATATCTCTGGCATCCTCAATCTCAGTTCCTAAAGTTTTGTACAAAAACCCTACTGGCAACTGACTACTCCACCATTTGTTCAAAGAACCCTCACACTCTTCAGACCACGAACACCACCTGTCTCACAAATATAACTAAGCTAGCCAGTTAAAAAAATAAAGTCAGCCAGTGCTTCATGTTCTTTAAATAACTCCCTGACTGGTTTGTCATTGTCACACAAACTAAACAAAAAGGTCTGGTCATGCCCCGTTTTTTAAAAAAGGCCTTTTGATCTGTTGTATTGTTCAGCCCTGAATCACTGGTTCTACACAGCATTTTCCAAACACTGTTTCTTATACAAAGACGATAGCTGATTTTGAAAGACTAGAAATAATTTCCCATTAGAACCAGAAACTCGAGGAAGAAAGGTTATATGCTTTTGTGAGCTTCATGTCTGTAGTCTACAAGCTTTTGGAAACTGTTTTAAATCATAATGTAATAGCAGGCAATACAAAAGCTTTCTCTTTTATGCAATGCCATCAATAATGCAATTTCTTCCACCATAAATCTGTGAGCATAGCATAATATCATTGAAACACAAGTTAGCTCACTCAAATTGTTTAACCAACATAACATTTTTTCTTAAAATGCTGTTTGTTTAAATCACACATTTAAAAGCCTATTCTTCTTAAAATGTCCTACTCTGTACAAATATCACTAATACACTGACTGCTTCACAAACATCCGACCTGCACGTACTCAGACTTCTGTTACTAGATCATTTGAAGAGCAGTGATCAAAGTTGTCCGTATCACATAAACAATCAGTGACTTCTGTGGACTCACTTCAGTGATGTCAGCACAAGCCACACTCAACACTGCAGCTATCTCCATATCAGGATCAGCCCCAGCTGGTAATTAGAAGTAAACTTACACTACTACTACTACTTTCCTCACTACACTAAAAAATTAGTAGAGACTTCAGCTTTTTCCAAGTGCATGACAGATTCTCAAAAAAGCTAACAAAGAAAACAGAGTATCCACCCATTTAAATTAGTTCTGCAATTGAACAGTTACAGGCGTTCAAAAATAAACCAACTAATGAATAAAGAAAAGTGATACTTACAAGCTTCCTCTTCTGGGGAGGCTGAGCTCCTTCTGGAACAAGAAACACACAAAAAATAAAATTAAAACCTTCAAATAATTTTAGTTATTATATATTACTTGTTTATTTATCAACAAAGTACTGAGACAAAATTAAAGACAAGCTGTCCATTTCAGAATGCATACTCAGTGTGTAACTGTCACAGCACTGCTGTGCTCAGGAGGTCACTCTGCACATGTTCATAGCACTGTGGTCTGGGGTACAGAAGTTACTCATTTTATCTGAATAATCTGAATCTTTGCAGTCACAAAATCACCAACACTCAACAGAGCAAATCTAACTTTGCAATTCAAGCCTAAGCATGGATAAGGCAGTAATTCATTCTGTCCTACATACCTCATCAGCATCATATGTGAAACCCTTCCAGAGGTGTGGGGTGCAATGTGCCTGGCGCACCCCGTATACATTTTGTACAGAAATCTGACACAAGGCAGCAGCTCTGGGGCTGGGGTTTGGAGGGCGCACACGACTTGTGTAGGGATTATCCCAAAAACCCAACGCCACTGAAACATACCCCCACTTCGCAGCAGCATTTGGCACTTAAGCAGCCAGAGGGATGGAGCCAGCACCAGGAAACTTTTAGTCAGACGCACACCCCCTCCCCGTCCCCAGCCGAGCATGCGGCGGTTTGTAAGCTCCCCTCGACTCCGGCGCACATGGGCCTCTCTCCGCCCATGGGCAGCTCCCGAGGGCCGCCGCTAGGGGGGGGCCGCCACCTGCCGCTGACCGGGGCTGGGTGGAGAGGAAGGAAACACTGTCGGGGAGCCCAGGCAAAAAGCCTCTCCCGCGGCTGCCTGCTTCACATCACGCTGTCAGATGATCAACAACGTTACTACCGAACGCAGCAGACGTTACTTAACGAGGTCTTTATCACACAATGGTTTAGGTTGGAAGGGACCTGAGAGATCACCTGAGCCACGGGCAGGGATCCCTCCCACTAGACCAGGTTACCTGTCCAACCTGGCTTTGAATACTTCCAGAGGTCGAGCAGCCACAATCTGCCTGGTCAACCTGTTCCAGTGCCCCTCTACCTAGTCAGGAATTTCCTTCTAAGATTTAATCTAAATCTGCCCTCTTTTGGCTTGAAGCCGTTCCCCCTTGTCCTATCACTAGGTGCCCTGGTAACAAGTAACTCCTTTTTTTCAAAAATACCAAAAAGTTACAGCCACTATAACTTAAAAAAAACCTCCATTAAATCTTAAACACACAGTTATTATTTTCAAGTACAAGTTCTCCACAATTTGAAGTTTCATTACAGTTCAATGGTACCAAGCAAATTTCATGTGTGAATTATCATGCGGCTGACAGCTTACAGCTTATGGCATCAAGAAGTAAATTCCTGTCATCAGGCAAACTTGTCATGATCTAATCAAAACATTTCAAGTATGTAAGATAATAAATCATTAGCATCAATAACAGGTTGCATGTTTTATATTCTAAAAAGGTACTTCTTCCCTTCTCATTTGTTAGAATTAAAGTTTCCAACCATCAAGTCTACTGAGCAATGACAGCTTTTACCACTGCAAATTGATAAATAAGAGGTAGTTATACACAATTCTGTTTGTGTATACAGCACAGTACTTATACATGCTTATATGTCTTGTAGCATATAAGCAGATGCATTTAATTTATCCTCTTCAAAAAAGATCTGATATAACAAAAGTGCTTAGCAGAGGGTACTTTTCCTATTCACACAGTGCATTTCCATTTATTCCAACAGTCAGCCCCAGAAATTTTCAGAACAAATGAATAAAGCTCTGGAATCTCATCGTACTGTCTGAAAAAAGGAAAATACTGTCCCTTGAATTTATGTTCTAATTTTCAAGCTTTTAGGGTTTGTGTTTACAAGCCTTGCTCTAGTCATTAGGGCTGAAAAGTCCCTTAATTAGAGACCGCTTCCTTGCAGCCGCAAAGCTCCAGTAACTGTGACCTACGGACATACCGCCTCTATACTTCTTTTACTCACACCATATATCATTACTAGTTCCTATGATGCAGCTAATTCAGTATTAAATGCATGCAAGGTTAAAAGAAGGAATGACTTGGGCTTTGTTCCTGAAATCGCCCTTTAATATTTGTGATCAACCGAGTTTTTAAATGAGGAGGGAAAAAAGTACCAGCAGATGACATCTCAATGCAACTGAAATATTATTCTATCCATGTAGCAGTTGTTTTCATTCTGCACCTCCACCTTGACAAACACTGTGCAGCTGTGGGATCAATAGGCAATAGTAGTACAAAGTTAATACCTCTGAGTCTTCACAACAAAGAGCACAATCAAAGCAATCAATTGTTATACCTGTTGTTCCACTATGCCTCTTTTCATGTTAGCCTTAAAATCCCCTTAAAAACTGTATCAGCCACACATCATGCCATGCCCCAACTCCTGTAGTGCCTTTCCTGTCCTCTGGAGAACGACCAAGCCTGCACCTTACCAGCTCTCCACCCTTTTCTGCCTCTCCAAATCAGGGTGGTAACCACACATTTTTAAATCCTCCAAACCAGACCATGAATGGTGAGCCCACTGCAAAAGCATCAGAGCTCAAAGTTACACAACTGCAAGCACCAAAATTATGAGCTTTGCTCTTCCTGAATCACCAGTGAGTTAGTGCCTGAAGCAGCTACTTCCCAGCGAAGATGAGGAAAGAAAAAGGCCTGGAGAAAGAAGCAGAGAGAAAGCAAGCCGCAGACAAAACTGATGATCTATGAAAGGATGTCCACTGTCAGGAGAATCACAGAATTATTGAGGCTGGAAAAGACCTCTGAGATCATCAAGCCCAACCCATGACCTAACATCATCACAATCAGCTAAACCATGGCACTTAGGTGCCCCATCCAGTCTTTTCTTAAATACCTCCAGGGATGGGGACTCAACAATTTCCCTGGGCAGTCTATTCCAGTGTTTAACCACACTCTGCAAGGAAGTGCTTCCTCATAGACAACCTAAACCTCTCCTAGTGCAGCTTCAGGCCATAAACATTGGAGAACACTGAAGATCTCCAGGAGATGGAGCAGGCAATGAAAATACTACCAGATAGGGGAATACAGGGTAGAGACTCAGCTGAGTTTTACAATGGTTTAAAGCTTTAATGTATGCAAAGGGACCAAACTGAGAGTTGGTCATCTGAAGTGACATGTCATCTGAAAATGACAGGGTAGTCTCGGTCATATGAAGTGGCATTATAGAATCACAGATTAAATCATTATGGAAAACTGAAGTCCAACAGCATTTCACAAGTATCTTAATAAAGGTGAAATGTACTCGGAACCAGTTTTACAATACAGATTAAACATTTTAGACAATAAATTATGAGGGAGGTGGTGTGATCTGACTGGTTTCCACCCACATCCATGTATCCTGAAAAATAAACTCTATTTAAGAGGCAAGACAACTAAAAGAAGAGTACTGAGTGTGACACTACCTAGTGCAACGCACTACTTACAGAAAGCAGCTGTAATTCCTTAAGTAGATGTGCTTGTTTATCCTAAAGGAGATTTTTCATTTAAGAGCACCATTCTGATGAGAAAGGCACATGAACACTGGAGGCTTCATACTACCTCTTCCAATACCCCATCTGCCTCACTGAGCACTTGCACTGCCAGTACCTCTATGTATCACCATTATTATTTCAGCCAGCTTCCATGCCACCTGCTCTCTAGGTCAGCATGGTAACCCTCAAAGTGGAACTTACATTTGTATTTTATTCATATGAAGCAATAAACAGCAAAAGAATATTTTAAAAGATTGTTGCACATTATTCCCATAGAACTTTCAGAAGTGCAAACAAGTAACTACTTCCACAGACCCTAAAAAATAAGAAGTGTATTAAATCTTGCAGTACCCAAATGGCAAGAACAGACTGTTCTGAAAGTTAAATTTGTTGTATCAATTCCATATTTCAAGCCATAATTATTAAACATGCAACTTGATTGCCTCACAACAAAAGAAGCAGCAGATTTTCAGGCAACTAGTTAAAAATCAACTTTGGGAAAGAAATCAAGCGTCATATAAGGTACAAAAAGCTGGTTCGAATATGCCCCTTCAAGACATTGCCTTATATTTATTTCCTTTATCACCAAGTTTATCATCTCTGATATCAAATCAGTTGGATGGAGTAACACGGTATAGCTCAGGTTTCACAACAGGACTAGATCCTCAGTGGATCTATCATTTTTGAGGCTATAAGGAAGCTAGAAGAGAAAATAAACTGGCTGCTTTAAGCATCACCTTTCTGTTTACATAATCTATTGTTTACTGAGCACATAGATACTGAAAATTTATTCTACTGTGATCTTTTCTATACAGAAAAAAATAAGCGTGTTTCAAACAGCAGGAAGAGGGCTGGCTTTGTGCATATGTGTACGGACACAGAATGAAATGGCAATCAAGCCTCGAAGTCTGTTTGTTCATTGACCTACAATACAACCCATATCTTCTGTACAGATACGTTATGATATAAAAGTGTGAGGAAAACATCACTCAAAATTGTCACTTTCTTTCAGCCTTGTAATTTGTCCTTGAATATGGAGCTGCACATATGGCACAGACCCACAGGCAAAGTTGGATGCCAGAGTCTGCACTGATGGCAGCTTAAACACAGTCCCTTCAAACTGAAGCGAGAACGTCGCTACACCCAGGATGTTACGGTTTTTTGCCAGAGCAGACAACATGATTCCAGAGATTGCCTCTGACCTTGGCTTTCTTGCAAGGTAGCTCACTGTCATACCAGCTGGGACAATAGACAAATATTTTTACAGCTATAACAGTAAATATATTTTGGTTAATAAGTTAATATTTCACCAATGATGAAATTCCAGTGACACGCATTGACCTGGTACCATGCTCTCATGTTTTAATATTTTTCCTATGCTGGCTATGTTTGCTTTAGGGTATGCTACCAACCAGCAGGGGATTAATTAAATCTCTCTCTATACATAACCATTTGCATTACAGAAATTATATAATGAGGGTTGGAATTTCTGATTCTGATGGAAAATACAACCTGGCCGTGCAAGGACAAACTGTAATCCATCCATCAGATTAACAGGAAAGAATTATCCATGGTGATTGAAAAAAAATCACCCCACATTAAGCTTCTCTTTCTTCTATCAGAATCTGTCAAGAGAAATAATTTCCTTCTTTTCAGTGCATCACTGTAAAAGGTTATTAAAAAGGGTACTTCTCAATTTCTCTCTCTAGAAACGATTACATCTGAACCTATTTCCCAAACTCATCAGCAACCAATTTTAAACAGCAACATTAAAACTGTTTCTGTTCTGAATGTCAGATTAACCTATGGAATATACTGCAGATATTTTCTATAATTTACTGACATTTTAGAAACCAAATTCAGGATCATACCATAGATCATCTGCTTAGCTACAGAGATGCTTAAAATACAGAAAATTAATACCAGGCTCTTAACAATATCATGCAAAATATTGAGAGGACACAGAGTTTAATTCCCAGACCGTTCTCCACACTTCACAGACTCCATGCAATCACACAAATCCTCGATTGCCATGGAAGGCTTAGTCCCAGTACATCTTAGCATATTCCCAGTACCAGCCAAAGTGCCTGTAACAGCCCATTCCTAAGAATTCCCACCTTCACAGTGACAGGGTACCAGAGCCTTGCGGACAACGTGTGTGTCGCTGGAATAGTTAACTATAGTCCTGTTCACCCAGCATTACCCTGAACAAACTACACATTATACATTTAATACCTAAAGCATATTAAATGTATTATTTGGAATACTTCTCTATCTTACACAAGTCAAAACATCCTTTGCAAAGGACATTAACATATAAAACCAATTGGGAAAAACCCCTCAGCTGTTTAATGAACAGGTGACCGTGTTTCTCTAACAGATCACTTACATCAGCCCTCAGACCCACAGGTCATACACAAATGATGCACATAATGTTTTAAGCATCTTCCTCTTCAGCTTACAAATCCTGTACTAGTCAGCAAAAAAAAAGGTTTTGGATTTATTTCAAATTACAGTTACTGCAGAAGAAAATAAAACTAAAATCCCTTTAAACTTTAAGCCAAATTCTGACACACAGAAAATTATAGAATCATAGAATAGCTTTGTAGGCAAAGCTAAGGATCCATGTCATACCTGTGCATTAACCCATCAAGAATATCTGCCCCTGAAAATTGCCCACTGAGCCTTCATATCACTTAACCTCAGAGCTTTCCACAAGATTAAGTATATTGACCTAAAATAATCGAAGAATACATCTCAAAGCAGACAAGAATTATTACTTTCCTCATAATGTTTTCAGTGCCCACTCTCATATATATATGTGTGTGTGCTATTTTTCTAAATTGAAATATCTACCCCATATTTTGTACATTACATCATGCTCTCCAGCCCAAAATACAACATTACACAGTACAACATGGGCCACACTGAACCCATGGCAAAAACACATCTGAAATCACACTTTGTGTCTTGGATAAGCAGATAACAATGAAAACTATCTATGCAAACCACAGTCCCAAGTGGTTGAATGGAAGGAGTTGCCCAGGAATAAGTCAGTTGCCACAGCTGAGCTACAGATGACACTAGGAGTGGGCATCTGCTGAAGGCAGGGTGGTATACAGACATCTGTCACTATCCACAGCAAGGAATGACTTGCAGTTTGCAAGTCTCATTTCCTCCACAGGATTCATTCCTATCTGTTATTTGGGACTAAGAGCATAGGGTCACCCTAATTTCATGCTACTGGTCAAGCAGCAGTCTCTTCATAGTAAAGAAGGTAGCTAACTTCATATTTGATTCTAAGCTTTTCAGCTGAGGTTAAACAGCAATTGGTTTCTGAAAATTAAAGATAACCTCTGGGAACCCTGGTTACATCAACAATAGCAGGTACAGTAACTCAGCTGTTCAATCCTTAAATATCAGAAACTAATTTACTAACAACTTGATTGTTTTCCTCAAGGCTAAAAAGGCTGTAGCAGCAGCCCACTTTGGCAAACCAGAGGCCGAGATGTGGTGCAGAAGCACAGGAAAAACAGTAGAGCAGAAGCAAAAAGGTGAACTTCTTCTCATAAAATCCCTGAATTGCATCAGCAGCAGCTTCAGAAGGACAGTATGAGAACTTCTGCCTTGAAACAAACAGGAATGACTACACAAAACATGTTTGTGGATCAATGAAATAAAAGGCAAGCAGCTCCTCTAAATGAAAGGCAGGTTATACATTAAAACCTAGAAATAAAACCCTTAGTTAATGCTCCAAATCTTCCTTCTATGTATTCTGTTTTTGCACAAATTAGCCTAAGGGAGAGGGAATATTGAGAAGAATAAAATGCATAGCTTAGATGGCTCATTAATCTCTCATTATTTAATTCTAGTTTTACAAGGACACGAAGCAGATTACTGATCCAACCTATGTGTGAAACAGCCTGCCCTGTACCGAACAGTCATCCAAAAATAATGAGAGCAACTGTTCAAAATTCTCTGCCATTTTGCCAGGCTGCACCAGTTTTGGAAATGGAAGTCAAAAGGTCATGTTGTACAAAATCTTGGAAACTGCCGAAAAGTGAGTCACCTCGGACTCACACAGGACTGCAGCTGTAATGCTATTGTTAGAAATTGCTCTTAAAATGACTCTGTCTTGACTTGCACCAAAAATTCCTTCAAGACTGGGCATGCAATGGTCACAAGGAAAGAGTCGCAGCTGCTAAAAATGCCAAGAGCATTACAAATAAACAAATCTAGTTTTAATCTCTCCCTTGTTGGCTCATACTAATATTATTCTATGATTAAGTCAGTTGTCACTTCTTCTGTACACACTCCTTAAAAAGTTGTTTTCAAAAGCTGACATCATGGCTACCTGACTACCGAATCTACTCATAAAGCTCTTTAAACATCCTTTATCAAATTTAAAATTGAATAACCAAGCCCAGCACAATTTTGGTAGGTTTAGGGATCTTTCTAATTTATCCTACATACAACAATGTGGATCTCATGAAAACTCTTGGGCCTGCTCATCAGCACATATCCATTCAGTGTACTACATACACGCTTTGAACAAAGAAAATTATACTGAAACACATCGCTTGAGAGTCTCCAACAGCGTAGCTGAACCAAGGTACATGGTCAGCTCAGTATTAGCATCAGCCCAAAGGGTTCTGTTTATTCTGCCAAGTTGGTTTCTGACCAACATCCCTGTTGCAAAGTATTTAGAAACAGAATTTTTGCGATTGCTTTTGACAGGCAACCCACACGTCTCCACTTACTTCATCCATTTAAGTGTCAGGACTAAGACCTGACACATCACAAGAATTTTATCTTTACAACTATGTATTTCTCAGCTATTTCAGAGAAGAGGAAAATCTGTGTCAGACCAGTCTCCCAGGACAGCAGAATGGATGGTTCAGCAACTGCTGAAATAAGCCAGGTTTCCTAAAAGTAAAGCTCCCTAAGAAAGTCTGAGGAAGAGAACGTATTTAGTTCCTCAAAAAGCCCCAACAATGAAGGTGCCACCCATCCTAAAGCTGAAGCAAATCCATTCCACACAGATCATGTGAAAACACTCTCAGAAATTGAAAGCATAAGCAATCGATTTTAAAGATATTTAGTAATTAGTCCTAAAAGGAATTCCAAGCATATAAAGGTCTTGTGCCTTCATCTACTTTATGAGTGATAGCATCTGTAACCTCACGAGGCATCCATTAAGTTCAGTAGTTAATTACATCTGCTCTGACTAGACATTATTTACAGAACAAGCAAATGTAATTTTTCATTGCTTAGTCTACACAAGGCTCACCCCTCTCAAATCACTGCTTCTCAACACAAGCAGAGACAGATATTTTGAGAGAGACTCATATTGTGTGCAAAGGATAGTTAAAAGTCCATCATCCACTTAATGCAGAAATCCACACCAAAATCTGGACAAAGCAGATGCCAGCCACTGTTTACATCTTTGTAAGAAGACAACAGAATCTTAACTTCTCTTTTTGTCTTCCCAAGTGAGTGGTCTCATAGCACTGTCTGCTGGGCTCCAAACTGCAGCCAAAGTGAAACTTAAATCCTTGACACAAGTGATGAAAGAAAGGGCTCTGTTGCTTCATTTCCAGATAATAAATATGGGAAATTCTATGATTCTATGGAAAGCAAATAGTGACAGAAGCTCTACATTTGTATTATGTGTGCAAGAAGATAACAATCCCCTGGAAATACTAGGTTACTCGTTCAGCACAACTCATTTCGGAGTTCTAACAAAGTATTTATTTTTTATAATTACTCCTAGAAAACAACATTCTCAGTGAAAACACAAACATTACACTGAAACACGATCTCTTATCTCTTTCACAGATACTTTAAAACAGATATTTTTTTGACCTAAGATTTTTTTTTTCTTGCTGGATTATTTTAAAAGGTAACCAAACAGTCTTCTAATTTTGGGGAGAAAAACTGTAATAACCACCAATCTTACCCCAATTTTAAAATTATAATCTTTGGCTATTTCATTTAAAGGTGACAACACTATGAGATGGAATATAAAACAGGAAACTGCAAAGGGATGCTCGGCCAAAACCAACACTTATTTACAGATCAAACCGAGTGTGGTGAAAGGTTCATACTAGTGTATGCAAGACAATCTTCAGGCTTAGAGGTGGTGGAACATATCTCAAGAAAGCCACATCTATGGCTTTCAGAATGAAAGACACCAGAGCTAGGAACCATAGGAACCGACTGCCCTCATCCCTAGGCATACTTTCAAATAACTACATCGAGGTGTACCAGTGACTGTGCAAAGGTCAAGTGGGTTTTGGATCACTCAGATTTCTCATGTGATAAGTATGTGATACATACAAACATCAATCTCAGATATATTTCTAAACAACTCTACATTTGATGCAGTTAGATAATTCAGACTGACTTGGAGCCAAGAGATCCATTTCGGAGTAAAGGAAAATTCATCCCCAGTTAAAGTAGCAGTAAAATACAGGCACTCACTCCCAAATCACATATTTGAGAAACTGCAGACTGTGCCTAATAACATTTAGTTCTGATGGGTGATTAGTGTGCTCTCTAATGGACTGACAGAAACAGCTGATTCTATTACAAGGACATGTTCTGGCTAGGATTTTCTATCTGTTGCATTTAAATTATAGATACGGACACTCTCGAAAACATATGAAGCATATAAACACAAAAGATATTAATCAATCTCTACAACTTCTGTCTTCTGTCCTTCACTATACTTCAAATTAGAACAAACACTGACATCATCAGCAAAGAAAAGCCTCGCAGGTACTCAAGACTGTCTGTACCATCATTATTCTTCCGTACTATCAAAGCAGAGAGTTCTCTTCATTTTCTACAATCTTGGAAAAAATAGGTCTTTTCCATTCAGGTGTAGACCTCCAAGTAAAGCTTTACTGCGCGTTCCAGTTTGCACTTGTAGGTACAAGAGAACATCAGGTACCAGTATAGGTTGGGGACTGACCTGTTGGAGAGCAGTGTAGGAGAAAGGGACCTGGGGGTCCTGGTGGACAGCAGGATGACCATGGGCCAGCAATGTGTCCTAGTGGCCAAGAGGGCCAACAGCATCCTGTGGTGGATCAGAAGGGGGGCGGTTAGGAGATTGAGAGAGGTTCTTCTCCCCCTCTACTCTGCCGTGCTGAGACCACACCTGGAGTATTGTGCCCAGTTCTGGGTCCCTCAGTTCAAGGACGTGGAGCTACTGCAGAGAGTCCAACACTGAGCAACTAAGATGATGAAGTGGAACACTCCCCTTATGAGGAAAGGCTGAGGGAACTGGATCTCTTGAGCTTGGAGGAGACTGAGACGTGACCTTGATAATCTTTATAAATATGTGAGGGGTGGGTGTCAGGAAGATGGAGTCAGGCTCTTCACAATATCATCTAGTGATAGGACAAGGGGCAATAGGTATAAACTGGAACATAGGAGGTTCCATATGAATGTGAGAAGGAACTACTTCACAGTGCGGGTGACAGAGCTCTGGAACAAGCTGCCCAGGGAGGTTGTGGAGTCTCCTTCTCTGGAGACATTTAAAACCCACCTGGATATGTTCCTATGCAACTTGGTCTAGGTGATGCTGCTCTGGCAGGGGGAATGAGGATCTTTTGAGGTCCCTTCCAATCCCTGATGTTCTGTGATTCTGTAACTTTCTGAAGCCTTTGCAAGACTTGTAAATTCATCAACAATTGTCACTGAGCAAAGAGGATTTGGGAAACAGCTTTGTCTGAATCTGCTGGATCTCACAACCACTGGTCTAATATATTACCTTGTTCAATGCATGGTTAAAGCATTCAGCTCACAATAGCTTCCGGGGAGCCTAAAAGTCTTTAATACATTGTGTTTAACTCAACGTCTTTAATGTGTTATAGGAAAACCAGAATCAAAAGTCCATTCTTCACTGACACGTATTTCATAACACTCGCAAAAAAGTTATACACAGTGGAATGAAAAAGCAGCATCAAGGTATAAAACATTTGGCAGACAAATTACTAGCCCATCAAAATAAGTAAGTACAAAAGCATTGCAAGCATCTGGAAACCAGCTGCATACCCCTGCACAAGCTCTCTCACTGTTTTGCTACAATTGTCTTTTGGCCTTTCTGCTCTGCTAACAATCAGCCCCAATTCCATTGCTTTCCTCAGAGCAGAAGGTACAATTTTGATGTGCTTGCCATGTATGTTAAAGGACCCTTTGTACAAAATGTATGTGTTTGTAGGTGTTAAAAAACTTAACTTTTATGATACCCATGAATGAGGAAAAAAAATTTTATAAAACTAGGACAATCCTATCAAAAAACAAAAGCTACAAAAAAAAGTTCAGTGACCATCTCTGAAGAAATAATCTAAATAGCTCACAAAGAAAAACTGGAGGTTTAGCCTTCCTATAGCAACCTTCTACCTCTAAGCTCTTTGGTATGATGAGTTGTCTTCATTAAGAAAATGATGAAGTACAGGAAGGACATTGCCACAGTATAAGAATGACATTGAGGTGCTGGAGCAGGGCCAGAGAAGGGAAACAAGGCTGGGGAGAGGTGTGGAGAACAGGCCCTATGAAGAGTGGCTGAGGGAACTGAGGTAATTTAGTCTAGAGAAGAGGAGGCTGAGGAGACCTTATTGCTCTCCACAACTACCTAAAAGGAGATTGTAGCAAGGCTGGTGCTGGTCTCTTCTCCCAAATTGATTGTCTAATGGTAAGAAAAGAGGAAATGTCCTCAAGTTGCATCAGGGGAGGTTTCAATTGGATATTATAAAGTTCTTTAGTGAGAGAGTGGTGGGACACTGGAACAGGCTGTCCAGGGAGGTGCAGTCACTATCCCTGGAGGTATTTGAAAGAACAAGTAGTCAGAGCACTCGAGGCCACGGTCTAGGGGTTTAGGGAGATGTTGGGATGGGGGCTGGACCTGATGATCCTGGAGGTCCTTTCCAGACATGGTGATTCCATGATTCTATGAAAATGGAGAAGAATTAAAGTGATCTTGTAAAACCATTAATTGATGAATTGAGTTCATTCTCCTCTAAATTTGAACACTGTCGTAACTGGTTTTAATTAAAAAAAAAAAATCAGTTTAGAAATTAATAAAATAGCTCAGACATTTTTTAAACATGTTTTCACTTTTTAATTTTTCATGAAAAGCACAGCAAAGAAAAGGAAAAATTACTACTCCCATTTAAAACCTTCTATTGGGACTAAAACATTACACCAAATAAACATGACATTTTAAGATTTCAATTTATTTATTTAAGAAGAAAGATACACCTTCAGACAAAGTTTGGGGATACCTATTTGTTGAATTCAGAATTTTAACATCGGGAAGCAAAATCATCATGTAGTCCAAAAACTACAGATAACTGGTGATAGGGGTTCTTAAGTAACATAAACAAACCCTAAATAGCCTCAATGCAGCCGCTGATACTAAGACTTAACAACTTAAAAGGTCTTCTTTACTTACTTACATGAAAAAAGTTAGCACACTTTTTTTCCCAGTGTTATTAATTCCCCACTACCTTCTTAAATAATGGAACTTTTTTTACTGCCCCTCCTCTTTTTTAAAGACATGCTTGAAATAAATTCAAACCATCAAAAATCAGATGATCTGAGACAAATGCTAAGATGGCTCACACAGAGACAAGAATCACAGAACATAAGGATTGGAAGGAACCTCAAAGAACATCCAGTCCAATCCCTCTGCCAGAGCAGGATCACCTAGATCCAGTCACACAGGAACATGTCCAGACAGGTTTTAAACATCTCCAAAGAACGAGACTCCACAACCTCCCTGCAAGAGGTCTAGCAAAAAATCTTAAAAATAAAAAGCAGTGTTTCTGATGCCATGAGCCTGCTGTCTCACCAGAAAAGTGCACTGCTTAGTTAACATGGTCGTGGGCTATTTCTGAGCTGGAAGTAAAGCAACTCAAATAATAGTCCCTCATCTGCCTGAAGCCATAAGACGTTATCTCGCATTTATGCCTGATCGTAAACTGCAGTGCCTTGTAATTGTAATGTACGATTGGCTTAAAAAAATATAATCAATACCCATTACACCTACTTATTTAAAAATCAATGGACAGCACAGATGAATAAAAAACTTTCTCATTTTCCCAACAATTCCAATAGATTATTTATAACCCACTCTAACCAAGTCTGTGTGCAGGTATACACATGCATTTAAATGTGTTTAAACCTGGAACCCACTGGTTCCAGAAAGTGGAACTGTAAAATGAACTGGAAAGAATTAGAGGAGATTTAGATTGAACATTTGGGAAATGGTATTCACTGAAAGAGTAGTCAAGTGTTGGAACAGGCTGCCCAGGGAAGTGGTAAAGTCATTGTCCACAGAGGTTTTCAAAAAATATACACAAGAGAGCAACTAGAATGTATTGAGTTCTGTCCAGGGGCAGATGAAGAGAGAGTTGAGAGTTTGTGGGTGCGGATTAAGGGGCAGACTTCCATAGGTGACGCTGTTGTGGGTGTCTATTACAGGCCACTAGATCAGAATGAGGAAGCTGATGAGGTTTTCTACAGGCAGCTGACAGCAGCCTCACAGCTATAGGCCCTGGTTCTCATGGGGGATTTTAAATACCCAGGTATTTGCTGGAAGACCTACTCAGCCAGCCACCTACAGTCCAAGAGGTTCCTTCAGTGCATTGGTGACAATTTCCTGATGCATANGCAGGATAGCAAATCACCAAGGGGAGGTCATGCTTGATCAACCTGATAGGCTTTTATGAGGGCATAACCAGGTGGACAGATGATGGCAGAGCAGTGGATGTGGTCTATCTTGACTTCAGTAAGGCATTTGACACAGTCTCACATAGCATCCTCGCAGCCAAACTGAGGCAGTGCGGTCTAGACGATCGGGTGTTGAGGTGGATTGTGAACTTGCTGCAGGATAAAAGCCAGAGAGTAGTGGTCAATGGGATAGAGTCTAGTTGGAGGCCTGTATCTAGTGGAGTCCCCCAAGGGAACGTGCACTGNGGGCAGGGTACTGGCAGGTAAAGGGGCTCAGGGTAGACTACTACTTTGAAGCCCAAGACAAGAGCATTCCAAAGGGAAAGAAATCAAGGAAGGGAGTCAGAAGACCTGTGTGGTTAAACAGGGAGCTGCTGGGCAAACTCAAGAGGAAGAAGTCTGTAGATCATGGAAGGAGGGGATGGCCACTTGGGTTGTTTATAAGGCTCTGGTGAGAGAATGTAGGGATGCAACTAGAAAACCAAGGCCTCCTTGGAATTAAACCTTGCAAGAGAAGTCAAGGGCAACAAAAAGGGCTCCTTCAAATACATTGCAGGTCACACTAAGGGAGACTCTGAAAGTCATTGCTATGCCACTCTCCATCATCTTTTCTAAGTCATGGGGATCAGGAGAGGTGCCTAGGGACTGCAGGATAGCAAATCACCAAGGGGAGGTCATGCTTGATCAACCTGATAGGCTTTTATGAGGGCATAACCAGGTGGACAGATGATGGCAGAGCAGTGGATGTGGTCTATCTTGACTTCAGTAAGGCATTTGACACAGTCTCACATAGCATCCTCGCAGCCAAACTGAGGCAGTGCGGTCTAGACGATCGGGTGTTGAGGTGGATTGTGAACTTGCTGCAGGATAAAAGCCAGAGAGTAGTGGTCAATGGGATAGAGTCTAGTTGGAGGCCTGTATCTAGTGGAGTCCCCCAAGGGAACGTGCACTGGAACCTGTACTAGTCAATCTATTCATTAATGACTTAAATGAGGGATTAGGGTGCACTGTCAGCAAGTTTGCTGATGACACAAAGCTGGGAGGTGTGGTCTACACCCCAGCAGACTGTGCTGCCATTCAGCAAGATCTGGACAGGCTGGAGAGCTGGGCAGGGAGAAATGCAATGAAGTATAACAAGGGTAAGTGTAGAGTCTTGTATCTGGGCAGGAACAACCCCAGGTACCAGTATAGGTTTGGGACTGACCTGTTGGAGAGCAGTGTAGGAGAATGACAATGAGCCAACAGTGTGCTTTTGTGGCCAAGAGAGCCAACTGCATCCTGGGGTGAACGGCAGATGGAGAGAGGTTCTTGTCCCCCTCTACTCTGCACTGGTGAGACCACACCTGGAGTATTGTGTCCAGTTCTGGGTCCCTCAGTTCAAAAGGGATGTGGAGCTGCTGGAGAGAGTCTGGCGTACAGCTACAAGGATGATGAAGGAGGTGCAGCACCTCCCTTATGAGGAGAGGCTGAGGGAGCTGGGTCTCTCTTGCTTGGAGGAGACCGGGGGGTGACCTCATTAATGTTTATAAATATTTGAAGGGTGGGTGTCAGGAAGATGGAGCCAGGCTCTTCTCAGTGTCATCTAGTAATAGGATGACAGGCAATGGTTGTAAGCTGGAACATAGGAGGTTCCATATCCATATGAGAAGGAGCTTCTTCACAAAGAGGGTGATAGAACACTGGAACAGGTGGCTCAGGAGAGTTGTGGAGTCTCCTTCTCTGGAGACATTTAAAACCCGCCTGGATGCATTCCCATGTGATTTGGTCTACGTGATCCTGCTGTGTCAGGGGGATGGAACTAGATCTTTTGAGGTCTTTTCCAATCCCTAATGATTCTATGACTTGGAAACATGGTTTAGTGGGCATGGGAGCATTACTGGATTGATGGTTGACCCTGATGAACTTGGAGGTCTCTTACAACCTTAATTATTCCATCATTGTATGATTTGTAAAATAACTCCTGAAGTGCATTAAACCTTATTTTCAGTCTTAAGACTTCATGTTTGGTAATTTCAGAATACTTAAATTACTTAAAAGGCAGCACTCCACCACCTCTTCATATTAATGATCTATCTTGGACTGATGATATAAAGTACATCCTGACAAAACGTCAGCAATATAGAGACCTCATTGTACAAATTTCCTTTAATTTCAATTGAATATTTCCAGAATAAAGTTCACTAGAATGTCTGAAAATCTCCATCTGTGGTTTCCTTCATACCTAAGAGATTTTTACCTTCATAAGTTCTGGTGATCCTATCAAGATAAATATCTCTCTGGGGCTTGAGAAATGCAGGGGGAAAAAAAAAACCAACAGGGAAATAAACACTATAACAGCAGATAGAGGAAAGGGAAATGAATCTGCCCGAGTGCCAGTTAGCTGCCAC
Organism: Rhinopomastus cyanomelas; assembly: GCA_013400115.1. NCBI lineage: Eukaryota > Metazoa > Chordata > Aves > Bucerotiformes > Rhinopomastidae > Rhinopomastus > Rhinopomastus cyanomelas. The sequence continues at coordinate 688,054 of VXBP01000837.1, read as the reverse complement.
ATGCAATGCAGAGCAGTGGAGCAAAACAGAACTTGCAAGTGGTTCCACACTAATTCTAGAAGCCTGAAAAATAAAACAGAAGTATATTTGGCATAAAAACCAGCCACTGTAACAGGCATCTGTTAGACATGCCCACAGGAGGATAGATAACCTATGGGATAGTGTTGTCAGCTTTTCAGGAACAATAGATTAAGATGTGTGATTAGGAAACTGTGGTCCTGTACATGAAATTTATCAAGGTAAAAATATTACAGTAGAAATGCTTAATGGAATCTCTCTGGGCAGGAATCCCAGCCTGGAATAGAAAAAATGCAGTTCCAGGACTGTGCTACCAACTCACAGATCAGGACAGTGACAACAATCAGGAAATATTAAATATGGTTCAGGAAACTGTAAAGTTAGGACAAGTGATGAGAATTGAAGATTTCAGCTGTCCGTATTACAATAAGCAACAGAGAGAACAACTCGGACACAATACAATAATTGTTTCCCAGAACACCAGTCTGAATTCCAAAGAAAAATTCTATTTTTAATTTATTTTCAATCTCCTACATTCTTTTTAATTTTTAGTGTCCACAGAAAGATCACACCCTGACTGAGGTACAACTGACTGCCCTCAGTCCCAAATGGCTGATCAGCTCCCATTGAACCTAATCCCTTAATTTTATACCATTACATTATCTACAAAGACTGCTAATCTTGTCTACCAATTCCCTTTTCCACAAGGAATTTGCAGGTACTACAGAGAATGACATCAAAGAAATCTTCTATTCTGGTGTCCCATTTGGCTGATGTTAGCCTCAAGAGTGTCTTACCTCAAACATCCTACATCACAAATGCATTTAACTGCATGTACTAACAAAATCTCCCACTATTGGTCAGCCTCGTCTTACTCTTAGAAGAATGTAGGAGCCTCCTCAATAGAGAAAGATACAGTGACATCACCTGGAAGATGGTTCTTGTCCAAAAGATAGGGTCCATACTTCTCAGGAGGTTGTCCTCTTTCTCTGAACTGCATATTCTCAGCAGCAACACGCAGGTTGCCACAGTTAAAATGCAAGTACCCTATTACTGTGTCTCTGTAGGTCTCATCTATGAGCCTCTCTGCTAAGTTGGTCCAGTTCAACTACTTTCAGCTTAAAACACATTTCTCTTAGTGCATACACACAGTAAAGGTCTGCTCCCTGAGAGTGCAAAATCACAATAACCAGAGAGCTAGATTTTCACTTGTATCTTGTGTTTAATGCGTGTTCGGTAGTGGAATAAAATATTATTTAGGCTTTTCTTTTAAGTAAGTGATCCAGATTACTCTCTTCCCATCCTTTTCTACTTCTACTAAGCAAATTAAAAATAGGCAAAACACATTTTATTGCTCAAGCGCAAACGTGGATTTTCTGTAAATCCCCAGCAGTGTGAGGAATTTACTAGGTAAGCGGTCAACACAATGCCAGAATTGATATAAACACAGCTACTCTCATACACCCACATGAGGACAACCTAGCATTCATTATGGAAACGATGGGAAAAACTAAACAGTTCACTGAAGACAATGTGCAGCTGGAGTTTGGGAAAAAAAGCAAGCAAGCTGTTAGACAGTGTTAAGAACAGGATGGAACATAATATGTAAATCATTATAATGCCATCAGCTCAATCAGAAACACATCAGCAGCTACGATTCCCGGTCATATCATTCACATAGACAAATCCCAGGCTCCCAGCCAAGACAACTAACTATTCTTCTTAAAATGCCTCTTCTTATCTAATACATACTGGAGCCTAAAACTAGAGAAAAATCTCCAAGAACCAACTTTAAGAAACAGTTTTTCTGAACAGAAGAAATAACCTGTGCTTCTATCTGAAAGAAGAGGGGTAGCTTCAAAGATGTGCAGCGTGACAGAACAGCCCCAAGCCCTTCCACAGTTCAGTGCAGCAATGTAACCACTGCATCTAAAAGAAATTAATATGCAAATGCCAGCAGCAAAAGTAGTCTTTGGCTGAAGTGAGGACAGTCTTTTGGATTCACTGAGTAAAACCCAGCGAGAAATCCCTTGGAAGGAAAGCTGCTCAGAACAAAGGACAATGCTGGCACAAGAATAACGAATACAAGTAGGTGCATGTACACATGTTGGAAATGGGAAGTTAAAGTTTCTAATTTTGAGAGCATCACACTTCTGAAACAGTATCAATACATGTTACAAAGTACGCACATCCTCTGGGGTCCTATAAAGACACAGTTGGGCAGGTATTCTGTATGTACGTGTGTGTATATACACACCACATAAGCAAAGAAAGAAGTGCTGGTTTCTTGGGATAAATGCAAACCTTACGCATTTGCATTTGTACATGTGCAATCTTGTAAGAAATCAGAAATGTCACTTTTGTTCCATTGCACTGAAGCAGCACAGATTGCAGTATTATTTATAACACCTGACTTCTTCGTTTGGAAAACTAAAGGCTTAAAAGCCACAGGTTTCTGGAACACACACAGTCTAAATAGGCAATTAAAGGAGGCATTACAAAATGGCCTGCAATATATATAGCAGGCAACTGTGAAAGCTTAGCACAGGAGGCCTTTTACTAATCTGCTTAAAGACCAGATTTTTTTAGTGACAACATGGCTGCTGCTATATTCTTGTGTTTTCCTGCTCTAAGCCTGTTTGCTTTGTGTTTTCTGTTTAGTTTGATTCTCTGGGGGGGATTAATTGTTTTTTGCTTTTTTGCCTTCATGGTAGGATCACTTTATTACATTATTTTACGGCTGCCATTGCCATTTTCTATGGGGGCACTTCTTTGTTTGTTCTGTGGCTCATCTGCAGTGGATCCTCTCTAGGTATATAAGATCTCTTTGTCTTCTTGCTTCATGGGATCTACAAGGTGTCTTATGAGAGAGCAGCTGCAAGACTATCAGCCCACCACTCTTCAGCAAGTGAAGACTGCAGAAGGATCAGTCTGCTGCCGAGACATTGACATCTCAGCTGAAATGCTCCTTAAGCCAAAAATCTGTTGGTTTGGGATGGATGACGCTAAATTACATTATCTCTTTCACAAGAGGATGCACTCCACAAGTAGGAAATAAACTACTCAAGAAAACACTGTGGGATGATGATTTTTTTCACAGGAGAATAAAGAGCTACCAAGAATCCAGTGGACTTCTCATCTGACTCATTCCACCAGCAACTACTGAGAGCTGTGATTTCAGGTTTTTGCTCCTCTGAACAGTAAGGCTTTCACCACTGAAAGAGAATTAGCGTGTTTATGGTAGTCAATGAAAATATTCATTTTAACTTGGTTATTAAATTTCATATTACATTATGGACTTTGAAATACACCAGCTGATGAATCTACACCACTAATACTGCCATAAAAGGAGACTGTCAGGTCTCTCCTGAGAGAGCTTTTGGAAATAACAATGCAAATTTCATAAACTGAGAAGGGATTGCTTCAGATCTTCTAACCTGATTTCTGGCAGTGTTGTCAAAGCATCAGCATCTTGTATTACTTGTAAAAATTAAAATTTAATGTGCTTTGGAGAAAGTTCTGCTTTGTCCAGAACACCAGAGAACAAAGAGAGTCTATCAGGCTATTCTTCCAGTGTTAGCTTCTCATAACGTCTTGTGCATCAGAAGGTAACATCCCATTTCCAAAAATCAATTTCTTGCAAAATTATGTCATTGCTTGGCAGGTTTTCCCACTTTTGTCCTCTGAAATGTTTTTCTCTGTTGAAACTTCAAATTGTGTTGAGTAAGTGTTCTTATTCAATATTTTGCTGTCAGTGGAGTTGTAATCTCTTACCTTCAACCAGGAGTTACCATTGTAATCCCAGAGGCACACTGGCTGCCCTTAACACACCGCAATGAAGTTTTTCCTATTATTTTCTGATTGTTATTGAGGAACAGCTTATATGGTCTCAGTTAACTGCCTGCAAACTAGTCTGTAGTAAAACTATTGTGAGTGGTGAGGCAAGCACAGAACACAAAGCTGTCTCATTTCCAATCAGATGCTGCAGCTATCCACACGCAGAGATATATGCCCGTTACTGTCCTTGCCTATATCACCTTCATTGACTTTCTTAACACTCTCCTGCTTTGTTGAATTCATCTGATGCTGAAAGCTGTCTTCTGTTTCTGTTTGTTCTGAGGTTGTAACTCCATCAAATTTGCAGCTATGTCTTCAATCATCCAGAATAGTTAAGATTAATTTTTACCTGAATCAAAATAGGAGACCTTAGTCACATTAGTAATAGTAGCACTTTTCTTCTAATGTTGGTACTCACATTTGTACTTTTCTTGTTGAGCTAATACTGTACATAGTCCCCATGGAATAGTTCTAATTGGTACGTAGTCAGTCCTGTGGCATTAGGTGTATTATATGCTATAATATTCTATTTCTTATTTGATACTCATATTTCCTTGAAATTTTCATGAGCTGATCTCCACGCTACAATTTTGTACTTCCACAAGACTATTCATACAGCTATTACACAAGTTCTTTACGGAATTATGATTCACATCCTGATATCACTTACTCTATTTAACATGTGTCAAAATAAATAGTATAAAAATCCTTTTTAATGCAAAAGACTATCTGCATGGATATTGCACAAGTCTTTATCAACTGAAATTCTATTTGAAGATTTCAATTCCAAAGCAATTACCACTCCTGCAGAAGAAAGCAGCTGATGAAACAGAGGGCAAAAAAGATCAGTAGTTAATCCATTATCACATCCCAGTAATGTTAATTCTAGGTGTAAGATTAATTTGGACTTCAAACATATTAAAGCAGGAAAATAAGATTTGCTTCCAGAAATGTTCAAAAGACATTATTTCCATATGATCAGATTCAACATATATGGCAACCTTGCATCCACAATATATATTTGAAACTAGCTCTTTCAATTTATAATTTATCTCAGAAGTTTAGCAAAATATAATAAGATAGTATATGGAAGCATTTGCAAGACAAACTTAATATGGGAAGCACAACTCCATTAACTAAGTCTCCTCTGATGGGACAATTAAATACAAGGAGCATATTTCCAAAGCAACCATGTCAGTATGTCTCTCATATAAACTTATTTGGATGTAGCCTTTTGTTTGTTTCCATCTACGATTTTTCTGTTCTCTTTAAGTCTATGCTTTTCCCTAAAAACTGGACAGCTATTTGAGAATTCAGTCCAACAAACATTTGGTTTGGGTGCCCAGCGTTAGCAATTATTTCTGAAGTAATTTTTTCCAAACACAATTCAATACCTATCAGCTTACTTCATACAGGTAACGGCATAGTACCTTACTAGTATCAACGATTATATACAACAATACTAATATGACTTCCCCTTGGTGAAGCCATGCTGACTGTTCCTAATAACCCTCCTGTCCTTGATATGCCTAGAGACAGCATCCAGGACAAATTGTTCCATCACCTTTCCTGGGATGGAGGTGAGGCTGATCAGTCTGTAGTTACTTGGGTCCTCCTTCTTACCCTTTGTGAAGATTGGAGTGACATTTGCTATCCTCCAGTCCCGTAGGCACCTCTCCCGATTCCCATTACTTAGCGAAGAGTATGGAAAGTGGCCTAGCAATTACTTCCACCATCTCCCTTAGCACTCATGGGTGCATCCCATCTGGGCCCATGGATTTATATGCATACAGTTTGCTCAACTTATCCCTAACTCAGTCCTCATCAACTAGGGGAAAAAAAAAACAAACAACCAGGGCAAAAAAACAATTTTAAACTTTCAGCACACAGCAGGGAAGAGGGTCACGTATCTTTTTGTTCCTAGTTGTCCTTGATTTAACATTTCAACATTCATTATTCTCATAATATCTCATTTTTAATTAAAATGGGTGTCTTCTGAATTTTAAATTTTAACCTTTAAAACCTAATATGTTCAAATGAATGTTTATCTCTACTCTACTGCGCTCTCAGCTGTATTTTATGATCTTTCAAGTTACTTTGACTCCCTTGTCTACATTTCCTGGCACAAGTCTTTGAGATGCCCTCCCTTTAGAAAAGTACTTCTCTCAAGGAAATAAGCAAAGTCTTTTACTACGACTTAAAATACATTTGCAGGTAATTTTATACTTTGGCTGCATCATTTTTCATTTTGTGTTTCTATGTGTGTATCCAGCTGCTGTGAAGCATTTCAGGGCTACACAAATTAGCCACAGCACAAATGCAAAACAGAAGATATGACGGTGGGAGGGCAGGGAGAGGAATAATTATTGAACAATAAAGTGAATGCTAATGCAAACATCAAAAAAGGAATCTCTTGTCCAAATATCTGTTTGCTTGGTTGAAGTACTGGGAGTGAAATCAGAAACAAGACAATTTTTAAGACAGGCATGTTAAGTAAAAGCCCAGAACGTTACACATACTGTTCCAAAATATCGTGCTTAAGAGAAATCTCTAGCCACAACACCAACTATCAATCACTATCTGCTACACTAATAAAAGCCTTTTCCTCTATTTTTGGGGTTTTTTTCCGACTGACACATGTTCCAAAGCTAAAAATGGCAGACAATGTGGGGCAGGGCTGCCATTTAAGAAAGAGTCTGCATTCCTTTAAAGAGTCATAGAAGGATATTTCATCTGTATTTGTGTAGAACAGTCCTAAAACATGCTAGTTACATTAAGTAAGGGGTTTTTTTTTTTTACAAAGTCTATTTGAACCAACTCAATGTCTCAAACTGTTCTGAGTGTTTGCAGCTTTCACAGATAATTTGGCCATCCTACCCCATCCACACAACTTGTTCCACACAAAAAAACCCTGTAAACTTATGCCAGTCATAGGCTCATGAAAACAAACAGCACTTCATTTCTTCCTTTTTATAAAATAAACAGAAGTCAAATCAGCCAATTCCATAAAAAGTCAGCAAAGACCCAAAAGTCCCTCCCCCATACAAAGGTGGCCTATTTTTATAGCTAAGCATCTTGCTGTACTTTTTTCTTCGAAACAGCAGGGAGGGTCTTGAAGTTCCAGAATAAATTACTTTAATGCTTTCTCAAATCTGCCTCCTAGGAGTTTAGAAGTACTAATTCTTCACCAAGAATACTTGGGGAGAAACAGAGTTGGTTAACAGGGGGGAAAAAATGGAGCCAACCATTCCATTTAAAACATCACTTCAAGCAGTTAGGTTTCATTTGCACAGTACACCCTGCTGCCATTAATTTAGCAGCCCTCTAATCAAGCTTACTTCCTGAGAGAAAAGTAGACAACATTTAAATGCTTGTTGTAAAACTCCTAAATTTTCAGGAAACAGAAAATCTCAAGGATAAAGCCTCTTTTCAAGTTCCATTATGTAACACATGCAGTTGTGCGGTGCTGTTTGACTTTGCCTGAAGAGAAATGAGGATCTGCATTGTGGCTTAAGGATAATTGCGGAAGAGCGAGGAGAGGCAAAACTCTCTTATGAGAAGGCTTGAATTTGCCTAGAATACGGAATTTTTATAAGTTTAAAAACAACTAAGTAGTTGTTTCTTGAAATACTCACATTCACCTGATACTGGTGACTAGCTCATAAAGAGACCCAAGGAATAAGTCTTTTCAAGAACGCAAGCCACCAATACTAGACTGCCTTGTTCAAAATGTCTGTGTCTACATTAACAGTATTTAAATTCATTTTACTTCAAGAAACTAGGTCACCTGAGGATTAAGGAATAAATGAACGAAAGCCATACACCAACCTCTTAAACAGAAGTAAAACGTTGTTTCTGATTCAAAGGTGAAGTGAATAAAACTCTTAGCATTGTATCGTCCACCAAAAACCACACAGAATGAATGGAAATCACTTCATCCAAAAATCCACTTAGCAAAGACCAAGATAACTCTCAGAAAAGTAAAAAATAAAAAAGTTACATGCCACTCAGTAGACAGATGAACCTCCTCTGAAGTCACTGCAACACTACCTCAAGTGCTATTTTATTTAAACTGAAAAAAAAAAAGATGGTTATCTTGTGGTATATAAACACTACACAAAAAAAGATGATGTGCTTTGTGCAAGTCATGCAAGGCAAGTTCTATCCCAAACCTCTCTTCATTCCACTGCCTTCAGTTTTATGCAAGTTATGTCAAGGCTAGAATAAATAAATTTTTCTTTTAAAACGCATGAGTGAAGCACATGGAAAATGGGCAGTTCCCAGCAACAGCACATGAAATGCCTCTCAGCTCCGCATTTAGACAATTAACTAGATTTTTTTACCTGGCTACAATCACTATCAAAACAAAGGAATTCTCTTACAACATCATTTTTAGGTAGCTTGTTTCACCAAGATTGCTGCAATCCATACAACCAGAGAAGGTACAAGCTATTTCTCTTGATTCATGGTAAATCAATATTATGTTTCCAGCATCACACAACTAAATTACCTCTATTGCATCTGCTGCTGAAAGCTGTATGTAAGGGCACAGGTTTTCTTTAGTATTTCATTTTTATCAGTCCCAATGGTACTACAGTGCATTCTGTGTTATGTTATGCCTCAACAAAAATGATTTTACTACATCACTCCATCATCTGTCTAAACTTAATCAAGCACAACATTGCTGTCTGAAAGTCTACAGCAGTCTTATGTCCCCGAGGGACTTTCTTAGTGGTAGCCACTTTGGAAGAAAAATATCACCTCAGCACTGTCCAACTATCAAAATTTACAAGCAGGCAGTCACCAGCACACAGCAAAACTGTCTCCCATCACACAGTTGTTAAAAAAAAAAATCTTATACTTGCCCATTTCCGTACAAATTTTGAGGGCTATTTCGTAAATATGTGTTTTGAGAGACAGAGTGGAACAGGACTGCTCAGAGTTTTAAGGTAGGGCCTGCCAAAACAGCCAACAAGAACAGAAAGCTATGTGACATTCACATTTAAGAAAGCAAGAGAAGATAAAAGCTAGAAAAACAAATAGTAAATGACTGGAGACCATTAGAGAGAATAAACTGTCATCCCACAGACTCTAATCCTCATATCAAGATGAAAAGTAAAATTACTCATGTTCCTATTTAATCTCCTCCAATCTTTTTCTTGCCATTACCTCACCACAATCTATTCCCCTGGCTCTTAAATTTATCCTCATTGTTTAAGTTTCATAAGATCCTAATCCTCTCCCAACAGACACCCAGCAATTAGTCCCCACAGAGGGATCTGTTTTCTAGTGGTATGCATTCTTCCACCTTGGCCAAATTGTTTGCTGTAATTACACATTTTTACCAAGAAGGAGATCACTGCATACACCTAAAGACAAAAAGCAGCATAACATCTAAAACACTTTTAAATAATCTGAGGGCCACACCTCCGCTGGGAAGGAGATGACCATGAGTTTTGCTCTTCTGTTTCAAACCAGTGTAGCCCAGAGTCACCAACAGCATGTACCAGCCACAACTCACAGAACAAATGGAGCAGAAATGATCTTATTCATGGACTACACTATCGTAACCCAGTGACATCTCATATAATTTCATTTTCTTGGCTGCCAATAGAAATGACATCTATTAGCCTGTGCTGATATAAAACAAGTGATAAATGTCAATATTTTCATATTTCAATGAAAGTAATTTTAAAGTAATTATATCAGATTACAGTTGTTTAAGGTATGCCATACAATAGGCAATAATTATTATTCATCCTCATTTCAAACATGATCTTATCACACTAATATTCAAGACCATTTTGGAAAGTGAAACCTCCAGCTACAAAAGCATATAGCTGTGCTAGAATCAGGTTTAAAGAAAAATGAGTCATTTACAGATTTGACAAAAGACAGGTAAAAACAAATTTTAACCACTTTCCATCCAGATAATTACTTTTGTATTCACAGACAAAACACTGCTAACTTCAGAGACCGGACTTACTGATAGGTATCTTCAAAGAGCAACAAGAATACCAAACCATTAATGCAACAGTCTACTTAAGAAAGAAGAAACTGATGAAAAGGACAGCAAGAACTATGTCAGGATATCCTGCATAAAAAGCAGAAGAATTAAACACTTTATTAGGAAAAACCTGCAGAAGAACTCTTCAAATGCGGCAGCTGACAACATGTCAGAATGCATGGAAAGACAAACCGTACTACCTTCACAAACATTGATACGGAAGAATAGTGAAGCTGAATAAACACTTTCAAAATCTGAAACAACTTAACACTTTTTCCTGGATATCACAATTGATCTTAAAGCAAAAATTCAATAATGTAGAAGCATTTTCATAAAATACCATGTATTTATGTATGTATTTATGCTATGGTATACAATAATTCCATTAAAATTGAAATAAATTTTCTATTATGGAATAAAAAGAATAACAAATTCAAAAGAATGCATGCATACCTCACCAATCTTTCTTTTTGGCTCCAAATCACAAAACTACAAAATATGATTTGTAATAAACTATCCAAAAATAGATAATGATTTCAAAGCTCAGAAGGGAGAGGGCTGCTCAAGTATACTCACAGGTTTGAAAATTCAATCTATATCCACACAGTTGAACACAAAGTGCAGGGAATACCTGGAATGTCTTGGATACTAAGAGGAGTAATGGTTGCATTTGCACACTGGGGTGGGCAAAAAGATGCTGCACTGCTCACATAGCTGCTGAACAAAACCTCCAGATACTGGCACCAAGTATGTGTCTCAAAACAGTCTAGGGTATGCAACCCTTAAAAATAAACCAAATTTGAAAACTTAAGATCATGTTCTTCAGAGTACCATAAAGACACCATAGACATTTTGCACAGACACTTTGGTATCTACAAATAACTCGGTATTTTTTAATAACAGCTTCCAGACACTCAAGAACAACCAACCCTGAAAGCCCTATGCTGCCTTGACCCTAGAAATGGTAAAATCCCATACCTTCTGGAAGCCACATACATACTAATGGCATGGGTAAAGCAATTTAATACAAAGCAAAAAAAAGGAACAACTGCTAAAACATATGATAAATACTGCTATATATTGACCTTAACCATCTCCTGCCATTTCCAAGCATCTTCTCTAGGTGTGATTGGAATACTGCAACTCAGAGTAACACTTTAGTCATTTATTTGACTAGTGGATGAATTCACAAGTATTCAGAACACAAAGATACTTGATATTTATCTCATGAAAATATGAAAAGACTACCTGCCTCAAATCAATATTGATAGCTTTTGAAAAATAGGTTTTCACTTGGCATGTATTAATTAGGTTTCCTTTTACAAATCCCACTATCTTTTAACGTATTAGAGAAAATGAAGAGGCAACCACAATCAGCAGAACTGACAGGAAAATAAGAAAAGTGTTCTAATCAATTTCAACTTCTAGGCTGATGACATAAGCCTAGAAGCAAAATACATGCTGCCTCACTGCAGGACATTTCTTCTCATTAAAGAGGTAAGTGTGTCTGTGTAAGCAGTGAGGACTATTAAAGATAAGCAGATTAAACATTAGTCTTGCAGCACAGCAGCAGCATGTTTTGTTGCTAGGTTTGAAAACCAGCTCTTCTTTTAAGGTTTGGGATTTCTGGCAATAAATAAGTACAAGATGAAGTGATATTAACAAGTGAAACACTCCAAGCAGCTAATGGCCAGGGAAAGAAACAAAATGATCTGTGATTCTGTGAAAAGCGACTCTCTACTCAGCAACCCCTGCAACTATCAGCAGCAGCAACGTTCCTTATGCCCTCCTGGCAACAGGCAAATCTATCGAGCTGAGGCTTTCAAGCCAATGAAATGCATGAAAAAGATATTGCTGTTTACCTTTGGAAAGAAGCCCTTTGTCCAACATCTACTCAGGCTGAGATGCACACCCGTACAACCATTACTTCATGCAGTCATCTGCTAAGAAAACCTTTCTTCCTCGAGTAGTAGAATTAATTACTGGCACTTTAATCTTTTCTCAGAGGATGAAAACAAAAACTTTACTTCAGCTGTACAAGCATTCACAAAGTCCTCACTGACAAACTGAAAGCACTTATTTAAGCATAACTATAGCAAATTACTAGACCAATTTAACAATACCCTGAAGACAGCAGCTAAATGCTATCTTTTTCTGCCTGAGCAAACCATCTAACCTTTTATCCTTGTCAATAAAAAGTCCTCAAAATATGAACCAGATTTCACTTTTTCCCCCTTGGTATATTTTCTCCTGTCTTCAAAGTGAATGCCTGAAACAAACTCAGTTCCATTTCCTATTCCAGTGCGAAATGAACCACAAGCACCTGCCTGAAAAATCAAACCAGCATGAAATCTTGTGGCAGATATCCACCAAAAATCAATCATGCTCTGTACCTGTCTGAGCACAAATCCACAGTCCTACAGTGACATACACCTCATAACAACCTGTTATAACATATGGTATGCAAGTACAAGGCTGTAACAGACTAGCATAATAAAGCTCCACCATCATGTTTTCACAGTTCATTCAAAACAAGCAGCTTATGACTATTGCAGTTAAAAAATTCTAGTAACCATTCATCTGTATTCAGTGTTCCATAATCCTTCCCCTCAATCGAGACCCTTCAGACACTTCACCTGAGCAAAGGCATTGCACACTGCCCAGTTCACCTCGTCAGCCACTGCTACCAACCTGCCTTCCCATATACAGTAGCAGGTTCATTTGGCCTTCACTACTGTCCTGACACTAATGTGGATCCCTCTTCTTCTGTTAGCTGATACTTCTCACAGAGGCTGCATAACTCAGACTACCTTTTGGGCATCTCCAGTCCAAATTCTAATTTCAGGTGTTGAAAATTTACTGCGAGAACAGGAACCAAGGCTGAGCATAAAATAGTCTTCTGAAAGTCAGCCTGACAATATGGCTTTTTCCAAACTAGTTTTTTTTTTAAAAAAAGAACAGTATGCAATGTCTTGTATCCTAAAGTAAGTCTGCAATTTCAATATCTGTGTATGTCATTTTTGTTTATCTTCTCATATTCCCACCTCTTCTTCAGATGTCAGTGTAACTGGTGACTGCCTGCATCATCACTGTTATGTTCCTAGCAAATCTGTAAGCAGTATAAAATAAGTCTTGTTAATGCAAAGAATCTAAATTAGAAGAAAAACATTCTCTTCTATGGAAAAATTGGGAGTTTTTTTCTTTGGGGGTTTTTAACTCTTCAACTATTATAATGACTGCTACAAGAAAACCACCTTAAAGTTATTCCAGACTTAAATGTAAAATCTTACACCCAAGTTTCTAATGTTATCTTCCAGAGGTAACTTTATAACTCAAAAAAAAAAATCCACTTTTTCCTAAATATAATTTTAATGAAACTACCTTTTTTTCCTTCTAAAGAACAGAAGCTTGAGCTTTCAAATCAGACCTGTCAACTTTGCTTTGACATAAACATAACACTGTCAATTCTTGTGTTGTCTTCGGAAAGAGCGCAGCGATTATTCCGCATAGACATGAAAACACTACTGGCAATTACAGGATGCCAGCATATGCACCAGAGTTTAGCCTGATTAAGAGAAACACTATCCAATATATATTGTTTATTATTCTGAGATTTTAAAGAATGCTCTTCTAAACAAAGCTGTCAAAGATTATCATCAAAGATGCTCAAACTTTTATCTCTCTTTGAGGAGGTTTTCCCTTTGTTTCCTTTAAACACACCACAGATATCCCAAAAGGATATAAACATCTAGCATGGGGGAGAGAGTAATCCCCTTCAAAATCTGAAGGTTTTCTTTCATTTCAGCATATGTTCCCTTGTCTCCCACCAAGCCTCAAACACAATACAATTATATGGTCTGGGACAAACCCCAAACCAAAGCAAACACCATCCGTGGCCAGACCAAGTTTTGTTTGTGGAACACTGACGCATGAATCTGGGGGAGTTATGGGAGTTTAAAGCTGGGGTGAAGAGTAGCTAAAAGCTATCAAATGCACAGCTCAGCAGAGCTGTGCACTAGAAAGCATGTAATTCAAGAAAAATGTACCACAATAATCAAAAGTATAAAGAGGATTGCAATCTATATAATTTTAAAATGCCACTCCAAGTCAAATTTCTTCTAAAGGCTGCTGGCAAAGCTGGATTTCTCCTGGGAACAGGTGCCAGCATTTCCCACAGCAAGATACCTGTAACATGCAGTTTGAAAAACTCAGATCCAAGAGACTCCTAATACCTGAAGATTTTCACATGTGTGTATGCATGCATTTTCATGCTACATTTACAGTTAACCTCTAATTTAAAATTACTTTAAGATTACCTATTAACCTTTCAGATAATATATATTTCAAATTATTTTTAAAAGCAGAACAAAACAGCAAACTTTGAATCCCATTCACAGTATCCCCCTCACTGAAAACAGATGTAAAAAGCACCATTCTTACAAACTGCACGCTTTACTAGATCTGGTAGCCAGCTCTGTAGCCAGAAAAATACGTCTTCAGTAATTATGGAAGACAATTAAGGAAACCAAACTGAAGAGCACGCCCATTTTTGAGGTCTCTATAGTATGTCTAAAGACATCCCTGTGAAGGTTTAACTGTATGGAAAGCTGAACAGTACAGTCAGCCTCCTCCTGTAAAATAAGCTTTAGTTTCTCTAACCAGCAATTCCCCCATTCCCTTTCCCCATAAAACAAAACAATAAAGTGCTCGGTCCTTTGAGGAAAATACATAAGTTTACATTCACTTAATATTCTGAGATTATATTCTCCATGTCCTATTCTGCCCTGGGCCAGGAGGAAAATGTAAGATTTATCTCCAGAATTAAGAAACCATTCTACTGCTTTTATATATTTCTATTTATATGCATATGTACACACACACCCACATATACATGTATGTTTTGGCCAAGCACACTGTAGTAGAAAACACTAGCCAAGATAAACACATTCAAGTACTCTGATGTTTCACATCTGCACTGAAACCAGCACAACCAAGTAAATTAAACTGAACTTAGCCAGAATTTCAGTAGAAAATGAAAGGGGTCTAGCAGTCAGCACTCGAGCAGAAAGATGTGGTGATAGTTATGTCCAACAACATCTGAATACTGGCTGGAGTACCACAAATGCAGAATATAAGTCCATAGCAAGCATTTGAAATATCATACTATTACTTTCCTGAATTGCAGTTACTCATCCAGGCTTTGAGGGTAGAACCTTTAAATTTCTTGCATGTGTGAGAAGGGTGAAAGCATACGCACGGCAGCTAATGTAATAACAAAATAAAAATTAAAAATATCACATATTTCTAGTCCAAGATGATGTTTAATGTACAAGCTTTCCCTGAACAGGGACTACTGTTTTCCACCCAAACAGAAATACTGCAACAAACAAAACACACGTATAGGGAACAGTAAAACATGTAGGTAGCCTCATAACATTTACGGCCAACTTTACAACAAGTAACTAGAACAACCACCAATCTCTACCCAACACAGCAGAGGCAGATCCACCACCCGCCATTAGCAATTGTCCCTCAGCAGCAACTTATTGTCAGTAGATCCAGATTGTTACCTAAGATGAAAACCTAGAAATCAAAAGATTATTCAATTAGTCGCAGCTTCTTGGCCTCCCGTCAATACTACTGCACAGTTGGATCAGACTGTAATTCGGCTACAAGTGTGTGCACATGTATGTATTTATTTCATATAGATATGTGTGTGTGTGTGTGTATACACAGAAAATCTGATTTGGCCCACCTAGATGGTCAGTTCCACAGATTTCAATACCACAAACTTGTGACACCAAAGAGAATGCCACAAAACTAGACTGAACAAATGAGGGAGGTGCTAGAGACAGGCCACACACCAATGTATTGACTTTGCCTGTAGGAACGATTTTTGTTCCTTTAGGTTATTCTCTCCTTACACTACACTGCACAGATCACAGCACAAAAGGTTTGCTAAACATGATAAAATATAGCCAAGGATATTACAGGTAATGGAGCTAAAAAGAAGCACAAGGAGCATACATACATTTGTTAAATGGGAATTGACCATCACTGAGTATGTTCATTGTCTTTAGACTGACAACTCAGTTGCAGGAAGCAATATGGGCAAAGGCAGAAGACAAGGAAAACTGGAATATCAGCAAAACATGAAAGATTCCACCATATAAGATGCCAAATGAGCAAGAGGACATGAAAAAAGAAAAAGAACAAAACCCCTAGAACATGGCAGTGTCAGCAAAGCCACATCAGTATGAGTTTAAATCAACTGTGTTCAAAACAGGAAAAAAAAACAAACCAGAAGTTATCAAGATAAAACAGGAACACTGGTCATGAAAAAAAGATCCAACCTAAGATAATCAATTTGTTCATCTTAATAAATCTCCAGTAGTCAGTTTGTAAATACTACATGAAATAGTACTAATAGGTGGTGGAAACGTGGCCTACACCAAAATATAAAGGGAACTATTTTCACAGCACAAGATAACAGAACAGGTGTCAAGAAAAAACGCTAAATATTCATCCCTAGAAATACTCAAAACCAGTCTGGACAAGACCCTCAATAACCTGATCTAACTTTGGAATTTGTGCTGCTTAGAGAGTTATGGTTGGATTAGAGGGCCTAATTTAGGCTGTGATGTTCATTTTACAAGCCATCAACATCCAGTTTGAACTAGGCAAGTAATTTTTTTTCCATCAGTGGCTTTCTAAACTGTTATGACCCATTTCTGCCTAGAAAGTAACACATATTACCTTGTCAGTGCCAACGTGAACCAACAGCTTTTTAATCTGTCCTGAGTGCTAAACTTAGTTACCTATGAAATGGTCACTTCTGAGACATAAATGTCTTCTGTGAAAAAAAAAAAGTCCTTTTTGGACTTCGACGGCTGCCTTACTTCCTCATGTCCTACTGACATACTTGGTTAGTTCCCAAAGCATTTTCTGTAGGTCTTCATTTTGTCCCTACATATGCCTGGGTAGGTATGTATGAATACAGAAGTGCATACAGACACACCACCACGTGCAAACTACCAAAATTATCACATTCCACCATACTACATAGTTAAATCAGGGAAACAGGTTCTCATTCCCAGCATGGCGTCTACTGACACTAGTAGATATCTGCACCCCTCCAACCTCTCCTCCTTTTCCAATACTCCCCTGAAGCACCATCAACAAAACCACTCCCCAACACTTCAAACAGATACAGCATCCCAAAAATTCTAGGCTCTGGGAAGCCCTAAACAATCAGCATGTTGGCCTTGAAAGTTTTTTATTATCTGTGGGCATAAACCATTTTCCTTGGTTATAACGTTCTGACTAGTTAAACACATTGAAAATAGATATATCTTTATCCAAAACTAATCTTACTTATTCCTATATACTCAGATATACAAAAGATTAACACAAAAGATTAAATACAGCTAATTTTATGATGAATAAATGCACCTTAACACACTGCCACCATATTCCACGCAGCACCCTATGGCAAGCTGTTTCAGTAATATTAATATGCAAGCACAAAGAAAATAATCAAAATACACACAAAGCATACAAAGGTGAGACACAGAACATGCTCAGACAATGCAACAATTACCATGCAATTGCTTTAAGGCTTCACTAAGGTATAAATGGTAGTATGTCCAAACAGTAAATTTATTTTCCTCAAAGGAAGTTAAATTAACCATGCCTGTCCTGTTGGTTAATAGGCAAGGTTCATGGTCTATAAACAATTACTTACGCTAGCAAGTATGTAATGGGCTATATGCCATTAGAATGCAAAAAAAAAAAAAATACATATGGTGCTTTGAAGCAAAAAACCTATTCCACGACCAGCTCACACAAGGCTTTGGAGCTCATTCACCCCCAGCTGTTTTACTCCCTCGGAATCAGTTCCATCATCATACGCCACTGACACGAGCACATATAACCAGATTTGTCACACTACTTGCAACTGAATAAAACTACCACAGGAGCTCTACAAAATGAAACTTCATCAGTATGTTAAAACTTCACAACAAATCACAGAAGTGTTTATTTCAGCTTAATTAACATAAAACATTTACACTATTTGCAGCGTAGAAATGCATTCCAGTTTTAGAGTTAATAAGAAACATAGCTCTAAAATAAATGAGAATATTCACTCTGCTTTGACATTTCATTTCTAAATAATGTGCAACTAAAATGGCTACTTCAAGTCAAGTCTGAAAAGTCAGTTCACAGATTTTTAAAAGCATCTACAAAAATGAAGTTTCAAGAGCTAGGCTCACAGTTTAGACTTCTTTCTGTGAGAACAGTCACAAGAGTATTTGAAATAGACTCAGAAATTAACAAAGTGTATTTTATTACTTTATACAAAATCCTACTATTAATAAATAAAACGTACACTAGGGGAAAACAGAAAAACCCACATTCTAGTATCACTTATGTACGCAGCCAACACGATTTACTTCAAAAGACTGTCAGCATTTTTACGAGACTGTCAATGCTACAAGCAGAAGAAAAATAAATAGACTGAAGTTACACTTACCTGCAGCCCTCTTCTTCGAAGAATACTTGAATCATCCATATTTCAATTCTGCTGATGACAAATTCTTGCTAAAGCTCGCTTGCTTCTGGCTAGCTTTGCTCTCTAAGTGTTAAAGAAGTCCATTATTGTCAAACTTTTTCCCCCTCTTCCCACCCCCTCTCCGTCCACTCACTAAAAATAGGACATGGTCTTTCACTTGCCTGTCATGAAGAACTGCAGCCACGGTCTCTGGCTATCTGTATGTAATTTTGCCTGCCTCTTTTGTGGCAGGTTTAGCAGGTCTCATTGGAAAAAAATCTGTTCGACTTTCCTAAGTCTTTAAAAGGCTGGATGTCTCGTTCCCCTCACATACACAACTGTCTCGAAGTATATAATCCACAATGCCATGTAGGGCCAAAGAGTGGCATTTCACTCAGATCCCACACACACATATTTTTGTTTTATTTCAGTTTACTTGAGCCATTATAAGGGATCAGTAAACTACAACAGCTGCCTTCATTTACTGTTTGTAATAAGCTCACAAAATCCAGGTCACATTTCCTCTGAAAAACACATGGTCACACTTAACTAAAAAAATCAATTCTGTGGACACACAGGACACAGTACTATTTAAAATACTGAAAAACATTGCTGTGAAAAAACATTTTCTTTTTCCAGATTTTGAAAAATTCCTTTACTCCTCTGTGTGACAAAGCAAACGTCAGATTCTTCAGATACTGTCGCACATTCTTTTGTTTCTGCTATCTCTGAGGTATGCTGGTCTTCTCTATGCAGCAGACACGGCACATTCTTTAGTTCATTGCTGAGATCTTGCAGCTCTTACGTGCTGAAGGGTTTGGAACACATGTTGCAAGTTCCAAACATTTAAGAATTCGTTTGTCTATTCCTCACCGATTTGTCTATTCCTCACAGAGCTGTCTTAGGAAGCCCTTCCCTCAACATCAGCCATGGCAAAGTAAAAAAAAAAAACAAAAAAAAGGAATAGGAAAAGCACAGTTCAGCTGAGGCTTTCTCAGACTGTCCTTTCGTTTCTGTTTTCCAGCTACCTTCGTACAGACAACTTCAGCAAGCAAAAAAGGCTCTACCCCTTTATGTACATTATCCCCTTTATGTACATTACCCCAAACCCATTTTTTAAAAACTCAGCATACAGCCAGTGCCACAAAATAAACAATAATGCTTCTAGCTATACCTGGCACCACTTCAATATAAATAAAAATCCAGGTACGTTCATCCCAGAACTATTTAAATTACTCAGCATGTCAAGAAGCCTTTGTCCTACACATGCCCTCTCTATGGTAGAACGGGAAAAAAGGAAATATCGCAAATGTAATGAACAGCCTACTGCCACAACAGTCTTTAAATTTTTTTAGCAGAAAGCTAAAGCAACAGATTTCATCTTCTGATAAAAGCTTAAGAAGAGCCTATTTATAAGTTATGAATATAAATAACTGTATTTTAAAAGAACCAGACTTCAGTCTCTTCAGGATTTCATCAAACACATAAAAGAAATCAAACTTCATCAAGAGCTGTGTTTATGAGGGGATTTCAGCCAGACATCCTGAAATGTGCTAATGCAACAACAACGAGAGCCCAGCCCGTAGCCTGCTTGCCACAGCTTGCTGAAGTGTCCCTGTTCCCACAGTTATGACAGCTGCAAACCAGAAAAAGTCTCAATTCAAGCACACAGGTTGATGGTGCTTAAAGGAATATATATTTGTATAGAAATCTTCATGCTAAGTGACCGAGTCACATGAGCTAAATACATCATTGTAAAGTCAGCTGAAAGCAGATACAACTCAATCCCATTCACCAGGCTTTTTCTGATCCTCTGCGGAGCGAGTGTGGTCTTTTATTGTGAGTAGCTAATAAATCCTCATCTTGCCGATACCTCCTTCCATCTGCCGTTTTAAACAACTGAATGCTGAATTAGGTCTGCAGAGTCTTTGTGAGCTCCCCAACAGGGCAAGCAGCCACACAGAGGCTGAGCAGGCAGCTCATTTGCATAGAGTATACTGTACCATATAAAAAGCAGCGTGTGAGTAAAAACAACTCAATGAGGCTCTTGATTTTAAAGGAACAGCGTCATCTTTTGCAAATACAATTGGAAAACATCAAGCCATGCAGAAAACTCTCCATCAACTTAAGAATGTGTCACCAGAAAAATACAGATAAAGCTCTGTTTAAAAACAGGCTGAAACATAAGACGATCACATTTCTGCACTGGGATAACATTTATGACAGATTTCAACGTTACTTCTCGCATTCTGCCATCAAATAAGCTTCCTCAGGATAACACCGAAAAGGCTGTAACTTCACTTATCGGGCATTAATGCAAAAAAAATTCTTTTTACTTTAAAAAAAAAAATCCCATAGAACTATAACTACTTTGGCATGCATATTGACATGTACCACACACATTCTGCAGCTTATTTTGATCTATAAAAGATTTAAGGAAGATTTATATTACACCATATGCTAACTGGATCATTGATCTCACCTCTTCTGACTAAGGCCATCAGCATTAAGCAACATATACTGTAAGAGCAATGAAATCTTACAATTATGCAACACCATTGTTTGCATTGCATTTTCCTCCCAGATCAGCCAGTAAATTAACAGGTTGATGCCTTAAAACAGTAGTATATAACCATGCTTTTTTCCATCATGTAACTGAAGGCATTCTCATTAGCACATATACATCTAATCCTTCCTGGATTATTTACCTTAATATTCAGATGTTGCCAATTCTCAAAATGTCTTCACAAGTGACTTACAATTGATAGAGGCTGGCACAAGTCTCAAAATACCATGAGAATCATCTGTCGCTTCCAAATTTCAAGCTTTCTTGGGGAGGATGCTTTCAAATTGGCTGCCTGCCCAACTTACCCAGTTTCTAGGGTAGAGAAGCCAATCAGGGATGCTGCAAAAAAGCAGGCATGGCTTTTTCTCTAGCTTCCCTCTCCTCTTCCCTTCTTCAGAGCAAACATGTCTGATTTAAATGTCAGATCAAAAAACCACCAACAAAAAATGTAATGACCACCTTTGACTCCCTCCCACTCTCTCTTTTAACACTCACCCACTCTCTCTTTTTCTTCCTACAACAAAATCTACCACAAAACAAGCAATGATAAAAGGGGGTGGGAAAGAATACTCAGTACAAAAATGACTCAAAGGACAAATGGGATTTAAAAGTAAATCTTTGACATTGAGGTGGTCTTAAAAAAATATCACTATTAGAAATTTATCTGTCATTTCATCAAAGATTATGCCATCCTGAGTTGCTTTTAACATCCTGAAAGGTCTGTAGGTTAATTCTGCAATCAGAGATGCTAATGGATGTTACTGATAGATCATAAAGAAACTGAAGTACACACAACCTAATTTTATCAATTATATAGTGAGTTAATCCTAAACCAAATTTCTCAGTTTTCAGATGCAGGCAGCACTAAGAAAGAGTCTAGTAAAATAACCAATTAGTAAGATAGTTTAGAAAGAACAACAATTCAATTAGAGAATCTACCTTAGCACGAAGGAGATAAAAAGGAAATTCAAAGTTTGTTCCCCAATATCTTTAGTAAGCTAATTAACAAATCAGGGTGGAGGGGGAATTTTTTTGCTTTTCAGCAAGAGTGGAAGCAGTTGGTATTTGGATCACTTAGACATAATTCATCCATATTTCTGTTTGGCTGCAGGTCTCTCTCTGAAAAAAAGCCATTCAGTCTTGATTGGATGATAGCAAGAAATGGAAAGAGCCATAAACTTCCCATACACATGTTCCTGCAATGGCTAATCTGATAAGCAGGGAACGACAGCTCATCAGCTTGCTAGTTCTGGAATAAATTAAATAAGAGTCATTTCCAAATAAACAAAAGAGTGACATTGGGCTGTTTTTTGAGCTAAAGGGCTGGGGGAAAAAAAAGTCATCAACATGACTTTAGACAAGTGAACTGAAGAATCTGACAAGAACTCTTAAAAGAGGAGAACACACTGAAGACAGCCCAGAGTGACAAACAGCTGTAAGAGCTCTGGTCTGTTTTAGAAACCTTCTATCAAAGATAATCTAATGGGCTTACCCAGTATAATCATTCAATGCTTTTATTTAGGTAGAAGGTACAAAGGTAATGTCATAAATGAGTGACACTGTCTCTAAATGTGCCACTACGGAATTGCTTTGATTGGAAGCAGCCTTTAAGATCAGGTCCACCTGCATGGTGAAATTATTATGGAAAAATCACGCCTGCTACCTGTATTTCAAGATAGTATTAACAAAATGAGAAGAATCAAAAGTTTCAAGGTAGAAGATCAGAGTTAATAGACTGCAGGAACTCAGTCATCTTTACTTACCACAGGAAAGATCACAAGTATAACAAGGCATTCAAGAATATTAAGAGGAACTGGAATTTTATTCCTTATACACTAACCCAGCAACTAGCACAGCCTCTCAGAACACTTTAGGAGGGGTCTCTCTTTGGATTTTGGTCAGCATTTTATTCCTGTTGAGAGGAAGAAATCAATTGTCATCTATGCTGATTCAGGCCCCATTCCACTGCCTGCTACCAAAATCTATTACTCTTCTGTCTTGCTGAAAAAAGCTCTGAGATGTTAGAACAGTTCCAACAACTGTCTGAGGCTGACTGGAGTTTTCCATCCATTAACTTCAGTATAATTAAAGAAACAATTCTTCCAGTTATTTTGTTGCCCACAGGTTTTCAAGTAACATCAGTGGAAGATGACTAAAGGCAAACCAATTTCACAGTTAGGAAAGCACCGATCATAGGAAGTCACTATGGAGTAGAATGATTGTTCCTATGTACAGTACATCTTACAAAAAATAATAGCTTATTCACAAATGCTTAATTATGCTAGTATTCACATTTTATAATCACCAAAGCAACTGATGATTAAAGGGGAAAAATAAAAGTCTGTATCTACTGTATTAGAGCACACACATACATATGCACAAATACTTATCTGTGCAGAATCGTACGGCTCCTCTTTGAGCTGTGTTCTACTATCTATGCTGAATATAAAATACTTTCTACGAATTCAAAATTATAACAAGCTTGAGACATATTTCAAGAATTACTCAACATTCACAGAAAAAAGTTTCATCCAGTTTATTAAGAATTAAGTCAAGTATGAAAAGCACAATTCATTTTGCTATGAATTCCTAATCTTGTCAAGTTTTAGGAACTGTATCCTGCCAGCTTTTGTGGTCTATACCATTGATACAGAATGGAAACCTACAGTAACCTTTACAGGTTTTGCTTTTATGGTTATCTTAGCAATAAAATCATTACACTGCAGATCATAAATTTGTCTATTCCCTAGTATACCTTAAGCGAATCCAACAGCTGCACACCTTAAACTTGTAACACTAAAAGGTCTAAGTCCACTTGCACTGACAAATTGGAAAAGGTATTAAGCCACTGTGATATTTAGCATTGACTACAGAATCACTAGAAAGCCTTACAACACAACTGGGATCCCATAATGGGAGATGTGAAGGCCATCAACACTATGTTGGACATAATCCAACAATGAAGACCCATTCATGAGTGGCAATATAAAATGATAGCTTCCATCCAAGAAAACAGGCTACAAAACAACAGATTTTCAGTTTTCTGCAACAAGATGTAATACTTTTTATTATATATCTGCAGTACCAAGGAACTTTCAGAACCAGTCCTAAAAATACTGAGATCTAAAATACTGAGATTCAAAAGCCATTACTATCCAAAATTCACATTGGTCATTATTCTAAATTAAATCTATTTCTTACACTATTTTGTTAAAAGCAACAAAACATCAAGGTGTGGCAAACCTTAGGGATATAACATTTCTTACATAACATATTGTCTGCTGGAGAAAAAAGGTAATTTTCTGAAAGATATCAGCTGAGAATTTCAGTGACTTTTTTTAAGCCTTCAGTACCGTTTGTCTGTGCAATCAAAATAAGCCATATGCTTCACTGTCTATCTGAAACGTCAGTGTTTGGGGATTTTATTTATTTTGATCAAACTCTGTGTTTATGGGGACATTTTTATAAGTGTCGCTTTGAAATAAGCTGGCAGTCTATTAAAATAAGGCAAGTTGATGAGGTAACTTGTTTAAAAAAGCCACACCCAAAACCCCCCACCACATTCACATACACACAAAACACCAAACCACAACACCAAAAAAAACCCCATGCTTGGCAGTCAACCTAAGGCAACTTGCCTGACAGCTTGTCTTATTTTTCTCTGGATTTCCTACCCATTTACAACATTCAGTTTCATAAACTAAGACCTCTGGAGCAAAGCTGTGCATTAAAAATGAACTGTAATAGGAACTAATTCTGAACCGCAACAGACTCTGCTTACGAGAGTTGGTCTCAGTGAAAAGAAATGCTGAAAATATGTCTAAAATCCTCAAGATTTACACAATAATCAGGCTTTGCCAGTGCATTTTCTGTTTGCAGTTTGCTAGGTTCAGATTCCTGGGCAAGTTCTCCCCATCCCCCACATTCAGTCCATTATGAAAGGCGGCACACCCACTAATCTTCCATACAAATGTAAATTTGCTGTCGACTAGGGTGGAGGAAAGAGTTCATTCATCTACAGAACAACTGTTTTCATACTGTACCATACAAGGTACACGCAGAAGAGACACCAGCTTAGCTTCCAGGCCGAAATCTGAAACAAATTCCTTGGCTCAAGCCCCTCCAAAACCTCACATCTTTGGAAAAGAATCTTTGATTAAACTTTAATACTGGCAGTTGTTGAATTCACAATGCATTCTGTTCTGAAGTTATGTTTGCATTAGAACAGAATGAAAACTAACTTGTCCAATTACGTATTTCAAACACAATACCAGTATGGAAAGAAACACATTTTTGATAGGAAAAAAGCCTTTTTCAATACATTGCAAATTTAAGCCTGAAGAAATACAATTTCTTCTTAGCAAACTTTTAGATGACTACCAAATTAGGATTCTCTTTCCTTATCATAAAGGCAATCCCTCATGCTTTAAAGCCATCTGGACTTAAACATCAGCAGTGAATATCTCCAGTCAGAACAGTAAAAAACCAAAGCTTAAACACCCAATATCAGCTATCCATTGTTTCCCTAATGAAAGGTATTGATATTAACTAAAAAGTTGATAGAAAAAAAACAAAACCTGTAGTTTTAAGAATCCTACAGGAAATACACAGTGAACCCAGCTAGCCCAAGAGCTATTTTGCCATTCTATAAAAGCTACAAATTACAGATGGATCTCCTATCTCATGCGAGCACATGCTGAGAAACATCCTCAAAATTTTACTATACATAAGATTTCCTCCACTGTCCTCTTGAGTTCTTCCACACTCCCACACTTACAGCCTCACCACAGCAGCAATGGATTGCATACACATACTTGCCTTTTTCTGAACTCTTCCCAAACTTTCTTGCTTTTGATTCCTAATTAAAAGTCACATCTGACTTTGAACCACAATCTTGACAGTGTCTACATAGAGTTAACACTTCCTTTGTGGAGGTAGAAAGTTATAAGGACAAGAAATTGCAGAAGTACAAGACTATACCCCTGTGTATTTCACTGTGTTTTCATCTCACTTGTATCTGTACAATATTTGTCATTTTGGACACTCAGTTCTTCAGAACACACTCTTGATGCTTCACAAAACAAGAAACCGTCTCCATTACACTGGCTTAACATTTAGAAACAATGAATTACTGTCACACACTCATTAGGAAAAACG
Organism: Rhinopomastus cyanomelas; assembly: GCA_013400115.1. NCBI lineage: Eukaryota > Metazoa > Chordata > Aves > Bucerotiformes > Rhinopomastidae > Rhinopomastus > Rhinopomastus cyanomelas. The sequence goes on along the minus strand of VXBP01000837.1, from coordinate 661,918 downwards.
TCATGGAAGTTAACAACTGATTTTTCTTTGATTATTCTGCTCTGACCAGCTACTACAGCACTGAATGTATTTGCCAAACTTACCCAATTAATTTCCATATACCTTGAACTTTACCTTTGTTTCCAGGTGACACTAAAGTGCTTGGACAAGTCTTTAAAGACCATACCATTTTGTCTGCCTAAGACCAACACAACACAAATTCAAATTGCCTTTGAAATAAATGCTTGAAGATAATAAGCCAGAACATTTGGAGTTTGAGGATTTTTCTCTTATTTTCCATATCAGACTAACTTTACACTGATATCTGGGGAGACATCTGACAGCAGTTTATTGCTGATGGATTCCAACAGATTTTTATTTTTCCTTTTCTGGCCTCAGATAATTTTCCTATTCATTTCTCACAATCCTGTCACCTCTTAAAATGTGAGACAAGTTAAAAGCTGTTCAACTTTCATAGATAGCCCTTTCCTCAACACTTACCCACTGAACTAGAACAAAAACTGGAAGGTAAACTAATAAATTCATTCAAGATTTCCAAGATTTACAGCGCAATGACTTTTTTTAAATTCTTCTCCACCTCCAGGATCTGTGTCAAACCTAATTTTATGAGTCCTCTTGTTTTTCTTTTTGTCTGAAAGCTATTTTTAATAGAAAGCCAAAGCAAATGGATAACAATAATTTTGCAATCTCTAAAGCATTTTTGTTTTGGTTAACATAACTTATTACATTTAGTCATGGGAAGAAACAGAAGAGAGTAAGGGATATTGACTTAAGATTCTCAAAGAATGTTTCCAAGTTAAAAGGATAACAATTTTTCAAGTCATGAGAAGATAACGTCTTTACACAAAACAAGCAGGTAAAAAAATACTTGGATTTCAAATTGAAATGCTGACATCTATCATAATAATTTCATATTTCTTGATAGTTCTAGATTTACTATAACTACTTACCTATACTATAGTTTACCTGTAGGAAACTACATACTATATGGTTAACTACATGGCATAGTTTAACTATAACAAGATACACTTAACTATAAACGACTGTTTTACTCCAAGTTCAATTCAAACACACAGTTATTATGCAGGACACTACAGTACTGCAGTGTCCAGTAATAAACATTTCATAAAAACAAATATATTTCACTGCAGCAGCAATATATTTACAATATATGTTCTGTCAAATGTTCAGACATCCTGCTGGTTTGCTAACATAACATTGAGCCTAGCAGTTGAAATCTTTTGTTCTTTGTTTAAAAAAAAATAAATCTAAGATTGCCAGAAAAAAATTGAAATATTATTTTCATGCATCATTTGCGTTGTCACCTGGGCTTTTGTCTGAAGAACTGACAGAGAATATCAATGTGTTAATTGAAACAAGCAGTGTGTAATCCACAGGACATCTTTAGCATATGTTTCCTTCCAAGGGCTGACAAGAGCTTTCTTGGATTTTTCAGCACTCGAGTCTAACGTTTCCAGTTTCAAGCTAAAACTATGAACACAAATCTTTCACTTGTATATAAATTATGGATTTTTCCCAGCAGTATCTTTCCATAGGAATCAAACAATATTATATCCATTTTGACACTTCAAAAAATAAAACAGGAGCGCGGTAACATTGGTATGAAAGTACTGACAACCCCACCTTTAAAGCAGTATTTCTCTTCATAATTCAAAAGGCATAGAAAAATAAAATCAACCATAAACCTAGCTCCACGATAGAACATTCTTACTGATGAAGGAGAATGAGCTAGTGGATGTTACAAGGCAAAGCTCAATACTCAAAGCTATCATAATTTAAAATTAGACATAATTACCCTTAACAAAACCAGGCACTGTGGAAAGGGGCTTTGGAACAGCTGCTCCTCTTCAATTTAAATGCTCATTTGTTTTACATTGACCTAGAAATCAGTATCCTCCTAACCAAAAGCCAATTAGATAATAGTCTCTCTTTCAAGCTTGTAGAATACTGATTTTTTCAATGTCTTCAGTAGTGAAAGGCAAAGAAATAAACTGCAGATGATGCTACAAGTATACTCTACTCCAATATGCACAAAAGAAAATAGAGTGACACATCCTTCTCCAACCTTCCTGAAAGGTCAGACTTACAGCCAGGACAGGCATCCATTACTTCCTTGTGCTGATGTTTCAGCGCCATCTCAGCTTAGGACGTCCACAGAGTGCCACAACAGTGGCATGTGGGAAGAGCTGTTTGCTGGAGTAGCATCCTGCCATTCCTGCCACTGTAAAAGTAATGTGCCAAACTGACAGCAAGGAAGCATTTCAAAAGCTGCCCCTCCAACCTTGCCCAGTTAGGTCACCAACATCAACATCTCTGGAAACAGAAGGATATTGTATTCTTTCAGTAGTGCAATATAAACAACCTGCTTCTCAAGCAACATGATTAAAAGACACCCAGTTGTCTACAGATTCGAGTTTGTCTTTTTGTCACCTTGTTCCCACCCACAGTCCTCAGAGAGGTAACTCCACTCTGCTATTTTACCTCCACCCAGCTGGAGACAGCATCTCCCCCAGCTAATTGAGAGTTGTCAAATTCGAGTGTCAACCAGTGCTGCCAAGACACAATAAACAATGAACTCTCTCTCGAAGAATGCGAGGGGGTGTCTCCTACTCGCTTCCAATTCTTATGGAATTGCAATTACAATTATTTTTGACATTTCTTCTTCTTTCTAAGCCTGCATTAAATAGGCCAGTGGCTTGGACATTACAAGGAAAGAAGGAACAACTGTAGAAACATCTTTACCACTGCTCCACACTCTCAGCAACCTTGATCATTTACACCATTACTTTCAATTTTGGTTAAAGAAAATGCCAAAAATCAATATGCATCTGAGGATCTGTTCCAGCTCTAAAGAGACAAAATTATGATAAGTGCCAGTTTCATGACACTCAGATGCAAAGCTGTAAGATTTCTTGGTCTTTCTGAGTCACTGCTGCATCTCTAGAGAAAATTCTTTCCATAAAAACAGTCTTTTCTGAATGCATCAACAAAAGAAGCTTCTCAGAAGACTAGTGAGTCTGACAGAATACATAAAGAAACTAATTAATGCAGGAAACTTCATTACAAAACTAAGAATTCAATTCTACCAAAACATTAGGTCTTCATAGACGAAACAAACAGTGGTGATTGCCAACTGCAATACACAGCTCCATGCTGAAAAATAATCTGCTAATGCAAAAGGGTGATGGTTTAATACGGAAAGGAGCCTTCTGAAATTGCCCAAGTTATGAAGTAAACAAGCCTGTATTAACAGAGCAATCTCACAGCAAAACACAGATCTGTACAGTGAAGGTGCAACTCAAGGGAAGGAACAACTCCTTCCTTAGTAGGAAACAAAGCTGAACAAGCCGCATTCTCCTAACTTCTCCTTCTGAAGTCACTGAAGCAGAAAGCAACTAAATGAAATTTTGAGTTGCAAAGGACAAAACACAAACATGACAAGAGCAGCACAATTCAGCTTTATCAGTTTACTGCAGTTTGCAGTCTGTCCTGTATTCCTGCATGTCCCACACTGGCAGGTCCATTTCTCTCTCAGCATTGATTTCAAAACTTCTTTTACAATAGGAAGCAGACAAGGTAAAAAAGGCCCATTCCTACACAGCCCAACAAGAGGTTAGAGGGCAGCTAGGATGATGTCCATTCCAGACAAAATATCTATTTTAATTTTGTATCAGCTTTTCCTATTAAAGAAAAGGTAGAAGCAATAGCACTTGTTCAGATTTTTATGTGAAAGTAAGGTTGCAAATAAATCACTGCCATTTCCAAGAAGAGTCCTGAAGTGGTGCTGGATGGGAGAGCTGAGGGTTGGGATATTTAAATACTGCCTCTGCTGAAAGACATGTAGACATGAGACTTAGATGTGTTCAGAGCTCTAACTTGCTGGCAAACTACATTTCTAAAATATGTATCTTTAGAAAACAGCAAAACTTTCTGGATTAAGACCCTGCCAAACCATTTAATTTTAAGGAGCTGTCAGAAGAATTGCTACTGGATATGTCCATTCTGGGCCAACAGAACCTTCACTCATGTAACATTATTCAGCATTTCAACTGATAACAAAGAAATAAAAATATAAGCACTAGTGGCATATTGTAATAGCGGAGTATAAACAGTAAGGTCAGGTCTGGGTATCTAAACAACTTCCTAAAGCTGCTATATTTGAGTTTTATGGTAACGTGCCCAGAGGAATCAGGACTTGGGCAACTATAGCACAAACATTTGCAATTCTGTAACTGCACAAATCTCTCTTGGATCCCTTTTTTAAAGGCTGGAATCAGTTTCCAGTCCTCAAATCCTGAAACTAAGCAATTGGTTATACAGCAGAAATGGTAGTCCATATTTCATCCTTGAACTATTTTAAAACTGGGCTATTGTCTCCTTTTATTCAGTGAATTAACACCTCCACTATTGTCTTTTTAACCTCTCTGCTTTCATTTTAATCTTTCTTACTTCAGGGGTAGGAAGAAGTAACACTGTATTTCTCTGCCTTGAAGAAAAGATGCTTAAATTATTCCCACAAGTACTATAAAAGATACAGGTCTTTTTGTGGATATTCCTTGCTCTTCAACAAGTTCTCTCTTTCTAAATAGGCTTATCATTTTGGAACTGCAGATAGCATTAGCAGATGGGTCTAGGTGATGCTGCTGTGTCAGGGGGATTGGACTAGATGATCTTTCAAGGTCCCTTCCAATCCCTAATAATTCTATGGTTTTTCACTGTTTTTAGCTCTGTGAACATGTATTTTTGTTTTGGCCCTTAAGGTGGCAGTTTTCAGTCACATTTTTAACTAGAACTGAGCACACCCAAAGATAAAAAGCCATGTTACTTCTCCTCCCATTAGCTTTTTGCTAGTTTGATTAGTCTTGTGAAACAGTCACCAAATTGGTTAAGTCTGCTCTCATCACATCCCATTGATGAGTCTGTACCCAGCCCACATACAAGTAGCTATACTGTCCCACTAACATTTCATTTTACAGTGCCCAATCTTCCTCAGTACACAGTGGGTAGAGGCCCCAGATTGGGGGATTGGACTAGATGATCAGTTTCAACCCTTAGATGGCCTGTACTACTTGCTCATGCTTTGTCTGCTTCAAATGGAAGCAGGGAAGAGGGTCTTTAAACATGCACTGCCAGACAGCCACAACCCCAACCTCCTTAACCTTTCCCAGTTACTTTAAGGACACAGAACCACATGAAACATTCAGTCCTCAACAAAGCCGTGTCTGAATGTGAGCATTTTATGGGATTGAAGTAATTACCTGTAAAACGCAAAGCAGAAAATGTAGTAATTGTACTTATAGGCAGCTAACATTATTATACAGTTCCTGCTATTCTGAACTGAGGAATTTAACACAGAACAGAGCCCTGTAACAAAAAGGATCACAGAATCACAGAACATTAGGGATTGGAAGGGACCTCGAAAGACCATCTAGCCCAATCCCCCTGCCACAGCAGGACCACCTAGACCAAGTTGCACAGGAACATATTCAGGCAAGTTTGAAACGTCTCCAGAGGAGATACCACAACCCCCTGGGCAGGCCATTTCAATGCTCTGTCACCCTCACTGTGAAGAAGTTCCTTCTCATATTCATGTGGCATCTCCTATGTTCCAGCTTACACCCACTGATAAGCTCAATTATGTAGCTTGGATGAAATGGACTTAAATCAACTTTACCTATTTTACTTAACACAAAACAGAGTTGAAACAACCTACCACTGCTTGCTCCAGAAAATGAAATTGTGATTACCTAACTACTGTGAACCTCCAAACTACTGGAGAAGCTTCCTGAGGTACAAGGAAAAATGAAGCTAACGACACTTACAGTTATCCACGACTATTCACAGATTTCACACAACACAAGCAAAGCTCAATGTAAAAGCCCTGGTTAACAATGGGACAAAAAAGAAATCAGCCGATGGAAGGACACACACCAGCAATGAAGAATTTAGGCACTGCAAGACCTTACGGTAAAGGTAAGGTAAAGAAAAAAAGTAAAGTAAGGGAAAGAGCAGCAGTTTACTTTTTACTTACAGAAAAACAGAGGAATTCAGCAACAATAATCCACATGAAATAGGGTCTCTCCGAAGTTTAACAAATCTCATTTCCATACAGATTTACTGCCATTTTAGTTTTAAATCTAATTTACATATATCTAATTTCTAAATAATCTTCAGTGTAACACAGAAATATTCCATTCCATTTAGACCTGCACATGAGTTGGTATTTGTAATACAGTTGGTATCAAAATTTACCGTTTGGTTTGTAGAAATTACCCAATATTCACATATGTTCATACGAGCCAAAAGAAGGTCCAATTTTCTTTTCATTCCATGACTCGTATAATTAAACTGTTTCTTAGCAACATTTTACATACAGTAAGTAAATTGCATTGAGAAAATAAACAGATCAGCAGACAAGTAACCATACAGAAAACAGAAAGGCATCACTGTCAATCTTACCACAACTGCCTATTTAATTGGGATTGATGCTGATGCCTGATCAATATAATTTCATAATGTGGACATGGTACTCTTCGTGTCAATTCTGATAGCTCTGAGTGTACATTGTATTACAAACTGTTCCTTTCTTTCAAAAAACCTCATCAGTTCATCTTGCCAATTTTATCTATTTCATTAGCCTATTTTGTTCTAATAAGATGCAAGATTTCTTCCATAAAAATTGCATAGATGTGTTTTAAGTTCCTAACACCCTACATTCTACTTTGTTTTGAAAGGTATTATTTGATAAGTTAATGAAAGCAAAACAAAACCTTACCTAAAGTTAAACAAACAGCTATATCAGTAGATCTAGTAATATTCACAGGCATTATTTTACAGCATATACAATCATTTGAACAGAGTCAAAGAGCTTGTGGGTCAAAACCCCATGATTCAGAACCATTCATTTACCAAGGAGATACTAAAGAAATACAGGTTGTAGCAGAACTGGTAACTGTGTGGTAATAAAGAGATCTGCAAATTTTGAACAACAGAACTGTAATACAAAACACAACTCTACCAGTAGTCCACAGCCCAAAGAATTAACAGTAGGGAGGGACACAGATGACAGTAGAAGAATGCTTGTACACAAAGCAGTCCAAACCCTCAGTGGCTATCATTAAATAATAAGAAGTTATTCTTACTGTTCTCTGGGGGCTAGGAATTCACAGAGGAAAAACCTTCTGTGTTGTGAGAGAACATGAGAAGGAAAGCTGATCGCAGAATATCATAAGCAGGAGTGAACTTAAGAGATCTCCTTCATGCGAGAACCAGCACAGCATGCAAAGCTGCAAACTGGCAGCCAAGGTCAGCAATACTGATGAAATGCAAGCAGCGATGGACGTTCTGACCTTTGTCTTCAACCCTTGGATTTTTGACACTGTGATAAACGTACGATGTACTTTCCTTGGCAGCAACTCATCCATTAAAACAGTTCAATCACCAATATTTCGAAAATATGAGATGAAAATTGGCAAAAGTACCTCTGCAGACTTAACTACTTGAAGCAAATGCATACAAACTATTTAAGTAGAAGTCTTGGTGTGAAAAATTTAGAGGATGCATTGTACCTATTTGTCACATGTAGTATCCTCTATATGAAAGGTATGAAAATATTTATTCCTAATTTTGAGTGAAGACAAATACAGAAGCCATGTTAGACCTGAAGTTTCACATTTTGTTTAAGTTGCAAGGCAGAGAATTTTAATTCCAATTTTCATACAGTAATATGTTTTTGCTAACAAATCATACGATGAATCCTGTGGTAGGGATTATAACTACTTTTTTTATTGTCACTCTACCGTATGACCACATTAAAATAACGAGATTTGAACATTCATATCTTCAATTAGAGCTTTGTGGCTTCAAGCACTTAAAGAATAAATGCTGCCATTAACCTAGACCTTGTCCGTCAAACGTGCACCAAATATATTAACAGCGTTACTGAATCATGAGGTCATTGCAAAAACATGAGTCTCAGTGGATTCTGTCACAAAGCAAAATCCTGAGGATTTTAATAGGATATTATTTAAGGTATAAAATTAAAATCTCTCATTAAGTTATCTCAACAGCTCATTTAATTTATCAGGCTCAAGAAATATTTTAAAGGTTATTTTAGGTTAATTACATTTCACATCCTTTCATGACAGATCCGAAATCCTGCAAGTCTTTCAAGCCTCTATTATAAACACTTCTCCCTTGTCAATAACTTCAGTTCACATTGGCATGCATTCTTACATCCTTGCACTAGTATCAACATGAGACAACAGTTTGTGTTAGTGATGCATACAGTGTCTTTATTTTTAATGGAAACTTTAACATGCTTGTGTGATTTACTTCAATGACCTAAAAGCACCTCAGTCAGTTGTTCCATACTACTTACTAATTAAGCATCTTGGATAAACCAGTTTGTTTTGAACCCATTAGGCATCCTTCTTAGCAAATTTTGTGCTACATATAGTTGGCGATATCTGCTTTTACTGAAAAAAAAAACTAACCAATCAAAAATGCCACAACAGAAGAAATCTCCTCATCTATTCCTATCATAAACAAAGCTTTGAAAAAGAACAGCCTGGCCATTATTTATCATAGTCCCTGTTCAGAAAATGAAGAAACAGTTATTGACTCTAAATCATACTTGCTACTCTCACAGAACAAACACTTTGCATTTTTCACCAAGGATGAGTCTAAGACCTAAAATTCCTGCAGATATGCTCAAGTGAGCAATAATAACATAGCCAAATCAGGTATGAGATCAAGGTATTCCCTGACTTTGAACCATTGACTTTAGCATCTAAATATCTTGAAACCCAAACAGAAGTAAGAGAATGAAAGGGTCACATTATACACAGCAAGTGTGGGAGTTTTTTCATAGTACCATCCATTTGCCAGGCACTAGTAAACTGAGCTTTACAAAAGCCTGTGAGGTATGCTTTACTCCCAACTGATGACCAACTGACTTGACTGCTCCATATCTTAGTTTATCAAAGTTCAGCTATCAGGATCGTTGCATAAATCTCAGGCTTTAGTTATGTTTCATTTACAAGGCTACAGTTAATCTCAGCAAAGAGATTTCACCTCTCTCGCTCTAGTAATCTCAGGGTAATAAAGACTTTAAATTAACTCTTAGGAAAGATTGTGAGCTGCAATTGTTCAGAGGTGAAGTATATAAAACACTGTATTCCCACTTTCCTCCAAGTGGTAAAACAAACTGTGGAGCTGAAAGTGTTTGGGTTGCTGGAAAGACACATTGCATAGCTTGGATAAGCCAGAAGGACACAGTAATGGAAAATATACCAAAGAAAAACCAGCAGCCAAACATGGAGGATCATGCTACTAATTTCTAGAGCACCTTCAATGGTTTTGTTTAGTCAAAGAATTACAGAGGGTTTTATAAATGTTCTAAAGCTCAAAATGATTTGCATTGCCACAACAAAGTAGTTTTAAACTTAAGTAAACTACTTCATGTTTAGAGACTGATGCTTCTAGTGTCACATCCTAGGAAACAGTTACCAGAAGTGTTACCAGACACAAAAGGCAGCCATATTACAGTACTAAATGTGGACATCTTGCACCATCTTTCTATAGAAATACCTGCCAAAAATTACCAAAACAGAAAATTACATTAAAACCTGAAAAGTTTATAGTCTACATCACTATGGTTTTATTTAGAGGTCAGCAAGAACCACAGAACAACACTCTCATGGAACAAAGCCTCATTCAGTGACAATGTGTATTCAAGACAGTGTGAATAATTCTATTTTATCTTAAGTTCTCCACAGTTCCCCAAGCAAAAAAGCTAATTTTCCATGCACATTACAGCAGATTCTCACTTTGCACCTACAATAGTGCTGCTGTCAGGAAGAGAACTGACTGCATGTGCCAAAAATCAATTCAACATATTCATAGACAAAAAAATAACACACAGTGTCTGAAGATAATGAGAACTGCAATCATTCAAACTGACAGTCTAGTGCCTAACAATTATCACAAGGCAAGTTTTATGAATTTATATTTCCTAGGATGACAAGCTTCAAGTTACACAGAAGGGTGTTCACGTCTTCTCTCAAGTATGAAAATCTCCTTTGAGCCAATGAGTCCACTCCAAAACAGAACTCACTTAACTGAAGGCAGTAAAAAGATGCTGACTGTGTTTAATAGGCTGAGGTTTCTCCAGAGTAAGACGCTGACTATGTTTAAGTAATATGCACTATATACTGACTAAAATTGTCTGCAGAACTTACCATAATTACTTGCTGTTCACTACACAGATACATATTAATTACACATAGGTTTACTAGTGAAAAACTTATCAGGGCTATCAGTTTTGAATGCAACTGTAAAGCACACTATAATGAAAACACACAAAATTGTAGTATTTTAGTTGTCTGAACAGAGCTATCTTAAAGCTGTGACAAAGTCTCTGCAAGCACTCTAAACACTCTCCAAAGCTCATAATTTTGTTCAGAATACTTAAATATGTTTTGAGAAACCCCTCTGCAGTTTGCTTAAAATATCATTTACTTATTTGCAAAGGCCTTATTCTCCACTGTTCTGCATGATCAGATCCAGATTTCTTGTTCTTACCTTCAAGTTTTACCACTCGGCGCATGGCAATACACACAACCTTCTGTCTAGAACTTCCACCCTACTTCTTCCTCAAACCCAGTCCTTTCAGAGAAATGCAAGCCTGGACACTGCTTTACTTCTCCAAGCAAGCCACATCTTCTATATACCTCTATAGCCATTTCTTCCAAAGACTGATAATGTACCCAAAACCTCAGATTCACTCAGTCTTTACAGCACAAAGAAATGCAAATTTTCAATTAGTATGCAGAAATGTAGACTTTATACAGCTTTAATTTGGAAATCCACTTTCTACCCCCATCCCAGATGATTACAATTACAATTGGTATTTTTTAAATGCAATTCCCATTACTTCAAACAACAATAAAATCCCCTCGTTCCTACAGTCATTGTTTTCACATATTCTGCTTTTCTAACTCTATAAAAATATGGAATTCTACTTATACAGTCAAGTACTGAAAATACTCAACTCCCTAAAACTGTTTATGGTCTTCCATTAGCTATACGTTTAATGATTGCTCTTAGGCAAGATAATTTACTTGGCAACATTTAGAAGAGTCAACACTTAAAACACAAACTAGAAGGTATTCCATGACAAAACATTTGAGAAAAATGTGTTTCAGAACACAAAAATGTAAGTGAAGTTTTCTCACCAGATTCAAAGATCTTCTGTAACAAGCACCCAGGCAATGAGCAGAAGGGAGCTCTAAGGGCACCTGGCATTAATGAATTGTCCCCCAACTAACAATAAAAAGAGATTACATCTAATGCTTTTGGGAAGAGGTAGAAGTCTAAGCTCCGTGCACTCGCCACTAGCACACATACAGAAAGGTGGAGAGTGCAGCAGAAGATCAGCTGTTGTGCTTTAAAAACTAATGTTTAATTTGCTTGTCATATACCTGCTAGTGACTACAAACTGTATCTCTTCCAAGAACTCATCACTGTGAGATTAACAACTGCTACCCAGACGCCTGCATATTGCGAAGAGCCTAAATAATAAATAGTAAATCCATTAATGCACCACAGACTAAGTAGGAGACTTCAACATAGAATTTTCTTTCATTACTAGGAGTGTTTTTGAAGCAGAGTATAAAAGAACTTGACCTTCTAGTTCCACAGCACTTCATCAAGCCTTGTGAATTATTAATTTTTGCGCTGAATTGACAATCAACACAGAATTAAGGTGTCCTTTAGCTACAGCCTACAGGAAAACACATCTAGCTCTTCTTTAGGTTTGGCCTTTCAGCAATGGAGCCATCTGTGTTGAAAACACCATTCGGCAAACCAAGACCTTCAGTACTCCAGCACCACCTAGCAGGCCACAGACCAAAACGCAACTGAACAACAGCTTCAGACCCAAAAAACTGCAATCACCCATTTATAAACTTAGTTCAAAACAGACTGTTTTTAAAACAATTCTTATTTTATTCATAACTATCCCAACAATCATCTCTTGATCACCAGAAAAAAGAAAAGGTTTCAAATCAAAGTAAACTATTACAGTATGAAACCAACTGATACTCCAGCAAAATATATTTTTTAAAAGCCAGGTTATTCGCAGTAGTGACTGTGGAATTCAATCCCACAAATAACATGCCCGTGCTGTAAAATCACTAGCAGTTTCCAGGAGCTCTAAAAAGGTTTCACAGAAACTAGCTTGGACGTTGGAGTGACTGATCTCTGTCCGTTGCCACAGGCACAGCAGCAGATGGCAGAGCAGCACCACAAACGCCTCAGCAGACTTTACTAAAAGTAGTAACTGGATTTCGTTTTCTCATTAATTTAAAAGGAAATTAAATTGTGTCACACACAAACCCAAATCTGTAGCCAACTACTGGTAGCCAGGAATGGCACGGATTTGAAGTAGATCCTTTTGTAATCAAGTGCAACCCACGCATGGGAAATCACAGAATGTTAGGGATTGGACAGGAGCTTGAAAGATCATCTAGTCCAATCCCCCTCCCAGAGCAGCATTACCTAGAGCAAGTTGCACAGGAACATGTCCAAGCAGGTTTTAAATGTGTCCAGAGAAAATTCTCCTGGGCAGCCTGTTCCAGTGCTCTGTCACACCATGAAGAGCTTCCTTCTCATATTTATATGGAACCTCCTGTGTTCCAGCTGACACCCATTGCCCCTTGTCCTATCATTTGATGACACTGAGAAGAGCCTGGATCCATCCTCCTGACACCCACTCTTTCCATATTCATAGACATTAATGAGGTCACCCCTCAGTCTCCTTTTTTCCAAGCTCAAGAGACCCAGCTCCCTCAGCCTTTCCTCATCAGGGAGATGTTCTACTCCCTTCATCATTTTTATGAATAGTTAATATATGTAAGTGCAATTCATTTTTTTCCCAATGTATCTCGGATGAAATTAAAAAGCAAAGGAGTAAAAATTTAGAAATAAAGAGTAAAATATTCTCTCCTACATCTAAGATCATACCACAACTTGGACATCAAAGATAACATGGCACAGTACAAAGTCTCTCTGTTACCAGGATTCCAACACACACAAAGAACCCATCACAAGGAGAACCATTCTACTCAGTATTGCCTAATGCACACATCTTTGGGGAACTATATGTTCAGAATAAATCAGTCTGAAGAGGCCAGTGTCACTGGCTCAGTGTCATTCAACACTGGAAATTATTTACCTTATGAGTGCTATCAACTCTGCATCAGAGCCGTTCTATGCTCCAGACCATTATACAAAACCTGCAAGGCTTTCTTTTACCAACTTCTTCAAAAGCAGACCACAGAAAGGTGAACCTGCTGGCACTCTCTGCAACAGCAAAGAATATACATAGTCTTATTTTGTTTTAACTATTACCTTGCAAAGTAAACATAAAACCTTAAGTCATTTGAAATTATTTACTGAAGAGGAGACTGACCCTGCAAGGAAATCTTGCAAGCATGGCATCAGAGAACTGACAACTGCTTAGCAAGCAGACTATGTCTGATGATAAAACTGCTCTGACCACATACCACATGGTACAGAATATAGGGAAGAAAATTTACACTGCAGAGAGAACTACACCCACCCACCTAGAATCCTCAACCTCATTTTCAAAGATGCAAGGGGCACAGCAAGTTTCAGGTCAGTACTGGGAGCACTTTAGAAAACGAGAGTTTATAATTACTAAAAAAATTTAAAAATACATCAAAAGTTAAGGTTTAAAATCTCTTTCACAAAACTATCTTTTAGGAAGCATTTCCTCATGGAGAGGGTGGTTAAACACTAGCGTGGACTGCCCAGAGATGTGGTGGAGCCCCCATCCCTGAAGGTGTTTGAGAAAAGACTGATGTGGCACTTGGTGCCATGGTCTAGCTGATTGTGGTGATGTTGGGCCATGGGCCGGGCTCGATGATCTTATAGGTCTTTTCCAGTCTCAATAATTCTGTGATCTTAATTTTTCACTGACAGGCTCCTTCAAATGTTTTCCCACCAGCACAGCTGAAAGAATGAATGTGCCTGGTTTTGTACTCTTGGAACATCTCAAGTGTTCCAGGCATTAGATAGTGCAAAATGCTTTTACAACATGGTGTTAATCAATGGGTAGCACACTGGCAGATGTTTTCACAGAATGTTACAGGTTGGAAGGGACCTGGAAAGTCCATCTAAGTCCAACCCCTCCTACTGGAGTAGGGTAAACTTAGAGCACCTGGTGTACCCAGATTGTATCCTATCCAAGTACAAACCAGGCCCGACCCCGCTTAGCTAATCTAACACTTCATTTTTATGTCTCTTCACCCACTCCCTTTGTGCACAAAACGTGGAGAGGGAGCTTGAGATGGTCTCTACGGGCCATGAGGTATTGGGACAAACACACAAAAATCCTACACAAACGTAAATAGGTACTCCACTTTAACTTAGTGCTCCAGTTGAGAAACCTGTCCTTAATGATCAACATGAAGGGAAATTCATCCTTTGCCGATCCGTAAATGCTTCAAGCCTTGGGATATTAACATCTTACAGCAGGGCTTCCAGCATTCACATTGAGTTTTGTCTAACTATGTATCTCCAAGAAAGACACTCCCAAACTACCTCCTTTATAATGGCCACAATCTTCTCTTAAGTCCTTTTTTCTTTCTAAAACTAACCCTGCTGTTCTTCATGCCTTTCTTAAGAGAACACATCCATATCCCTGATCATTCACAGGAATGCCTTAAACCACAGTCCAAGTTCTAACCCTTTTCACAACTACTTGTTTTACCCGCAGGCACAGGTAAACAAACCCCCACATAAGAGATTCTCCACATTATTCTTACCCTTCTGTTCCCTATACACACACTTTATACACATTCCCTGTGCCACCACTATTTACTGTAGCTGGGTTTTGAGAGCACAAAACACCAGTGAGATGCCCACAACGACACTTTGTCATTTGACTTTATTTCCTTGACTACTTTAGGGATTTAGAAGTCTTAAACAGGACAGTGCTCAGTAGCATTCAATCTGCTAGGATCAGAGCCATCCGTCTTAAGAGCAGATGATCAGCTGAAGGTCATCCTCTGAAATCCTCATATATATTTAGAATGCAAACAGATCAGATCAACATCCATCATTCCAAAAGGACAGCACTCAGCATTCAGTTTTCCCTTGGCTTCTTCCTCAAGTCAAGGATCTAAAGGCATCTGCTATGCAGACACATTCATCCAGACTATCACACATGTACAAGCTGAGAGATTCTGTTTAACAATAAATTGTGCCTATGCAGTTCAGTATATTAGGACTTGAAGTATTTCCACCTCCTGAGTTATTGCTGATAAGCAACCTAGCTATCAACCTTATTTCAGAAGCTGCAAACTCATTTCTATACATTTGCTATTGTTAATTTACCTTTTTCGCTTTGCAAATACTTCCAAAGTTGAAAAGAATGCAATTTAAGCACAGCAAACAAGCAGTAGGATTAGCAGTGGTTAGAAAGTTCAAAAGAAATTCAATCTAAAATTACTGAATGCCAGCAAAGCAATTTCACAAAGGAAAATCCACTGACACCTATGGTGCCAAAAAGAGGGAGCTGAAACTATGCACATAGCTTTCAGTACTCTGGCTTTCCTGTACCACATTCCACTTCTCTCTAGATATCCATCTATTGTATTATAACAAATAATAAAATAATTAAATGCTCTAGCAATCAAGGCTGACATATTAAAATGACACTCTGCATTACTGAACCTACTCATCTCTTAATAGAGCTATTCTTCAAAGGAGATTAATTATACTGGCAAGAGACCTTTTGCTATTCTAATTTGTGAAATGTATTTCAATATCACAAGCATATTAAAGCAGCTGCAAACACGTAACTAGCTCTGAGACCCTAGGACTCACTGCACTTAATTAGGTGTTCATCTTGTGACCAGTTCTTCAGATATTGCTTTAGAAGCCAGCTTCGTATAAAAATTCTTAATTTCTAGGCTTAATTAACTGCATTTGTAATTAACATACAGTTCACCATAAAGTACACAGAGATAGGAAAGTGACCATTTACTTCAGCACTTAACGCCATCACCGAGAAACAAATACTGGACTTGCAGATTAATTTCTCTGCTTTAACTGGAAAGCAGAGAATTTAACATTATTGTTTTGAAGTAAGTTCTTAGCATTGTGCTCCATGTTGGTACACTTGATAGACAGCACAAACACTGCCATGACAAACTGAAAACGCATCATATAATACGCAGGATTGAAACATGCCAACACAACTACAGCTTGCTGAGTCGTACACACCTGCTAAGCAGCCAACCAGTACTCAAAATGAAATACCTGAGAACTAACGCCCTGTTTTAAAGCACAGTTACTTTTATTAACTTAAGCTATGAAGCTTCAAAGCATTTGCCTATGCCTAGAGCACAGGCCTGTATTTTAAGGTATTACCGTTTTTAAATTTCCATCAGACAAATACTTAGACACCACGTTCAAGTGAGCAATTTCCATTTCTGTTGACACTGTCAAACTATAAATTTCTATTCTCAGCTGTATTAAGGCAAACACTGAACAGGCAGCAAGCTAAAACACAGTATAATTAAATGAGAATAATTTAAATATAATAGCATGCCTGAAAACGCTAAGACCAGAAATACTTAATTGTGAAATCAGAACTAGTAGTAACACACTACTTAGCAACACTTTCTGTTGCTTGTATGACTTTTCACAACTGTCTTTTCCTACTCTTATATTTTCTTATACTTTGGTGACTTTAGGTATTTAGAGGTAATAAGGAGCATCTATAGAGAAAACATATGTTCCTTTCGGTTTGCAATCCAGTCTTGACTGTAGTCGTTGGAATTTTCCCCCAATACAGAATATTGTCTTCCCGGAAAATGCTGATTTAACAGATGCAAGATTCTTCAAAAATACATTCATTTTACAAAATCTTTTGACAGAAACCATGCAGAAAAGCAGACATCAGTTCCAGGCCTTCAGTTCCTTGAACAGTTATCCCACTGAACTTCACTGACCTAGCTATTCCTCTAGGGAAACTGGCAAGCATAACTACCCAGAAAGCTGTTTCCCAATTAAACTGGTTTTAAATGGTCATGTTCCCATGCTCACATTTCCCTACATCTCCAACTATATTTTCTCTCAGCTATCAGGCAGCTTAAGTAGCATTGAGAAGGAGCACCCCCAAAATAAATTATTATTCATACATATTTTTCTTGCTTTTTGTCAAACAGAGGATGAACATACTCTCCCTCCTAATTCACCCTCAATCATAAAAAAGGTTAAAAGAAACAAAATGATCCATCGACTGAGCAGGAGTAGGAAATGCAAGGTAAAAACTGAAAGACAAGGTTACAATACTTTCTATTTATAGCAGTAAATCATCATGAGTATTTCCAGACTCACTCACCAAACCAGCAGTAAGTGAAGGAGCAGATTGTCCTAGAGACTGATTTCTCATCCGGACCAGGTTTGAGGTATCTCCAGGCGGCTGCCATACTGTCTGACCCACTCCACTGTGGATGCTATTTGATAAAGGAAGTAGCTGTTTTCCTTTAAAAAAAAAATTCTTTTTAAACATGCTTGAACATTCAAAATATAATGCTGAAAATCAACATTGCATGTCAAGAAAAAGCATTTAATAAAAATAGAACACAAAAAAAGGCAATTCAGAGTTTTCATAAAACTTGTAAGAGCACAGTATCTGTCAATTCATTATGTTTGATAATAACATATTTCCAAAAAAATATAGTTTACTTTATGAGGTAATGGGCAAATACAACATCTTGTAGAAATAGTCTTCTATCACTTTATACCTTTCTGTGCTCCACACAGCTTAAAAAGGAAACAATATCTACTGCCAATTAAACTTATTATCCCATAGAGAGACAGTGTTAAATTTGAAAAAAACGCCAGTATAATTTTTAAGATTCTTCTGAAAATGTATTCAAAAGTGTAAAATATTCTTCTAAATAGGTCAGCCATCTAGACATCCCCATTTTCTCCTACCACTAGAACATTCAGCAGTAGATTTTATGCAGCTGTGATCAAATACTGTTTTGCTTTGAAACATGGATGAATAATTCGTCTAAAAATTACACTCAGCAATACCATATTTTCTTAAAAGCAAAACATTCTGTAGCTTTACCAAGTATTACCTACTTGTGATTAATGCAGACACCGGTCTCCCATACTAAATACAGAAACAGTTTCCTATCTCAACAAGATCACACCACTGTACATAACTGCAGAAAATGCAGCAATAATTTAAAAGAATCTGCTCGATATTTTTTCTAGTCAATACAATGCTCTATTTTGAAAAATATGAAACAGTAAATTTCCACAATGAGAAAGAACCAGAGTCAAAGTAGGTCATATTTTGACTCCATTGAGCTCGACAGTTTCCTTTTATGTACAACGTCATTCACAAAACAAAAAGAAAGATATTCTTGTGGTTAAGAACACATAAGTGAAAAAGCCTGTAAATCTGGGTTCCATTATTAGCTTCCAGATGACTTCCTCTGTAACTATGGTCAGTCAATCTCTGTACTTCAGCCTCATTATCTGCAAAATGGGAGAAAAGAACACTTCTCTTCCTTAAAAGTAGCAGTGCAAGACTAAATTATACACCTCCCCTTCCAAGTGTAATGAAGATAGTTGCATTCAACAAATTACATGCTCAGATACTACAACAGGAATCCCAGGGAACTAAGACATTTGTTGCAATAAGTGGCAGAAAGGAATCTGCATCTTTAATCCATATACTGTAGAAAAATACAGAGGCAGAAAGCTATTTTACAAAGTTAGCTTTGCATTAGAATAAGATGTGATATGTTACAGTCACTACATAAAAGCAGCTGTAATATTTGAAAGACTGGCACATAATGTGATTAGCCACAATATTGGGGCTGCAAGGAGTGGTGTCTTTGTGTTTTAATTTGTTTATATTAATTTTCTGTGAAAATTCTGAGCAATGGGCCAAATACATTGACAGAATGAGTCAAAGTGTATGAGAGATGAGAAGGCTCTATTTTGACCCAAGAGACACAGCACGTTAGTATCTTTTTGCTAGTCTCACTCAAGTTGCTTACAGCTGTGGACATTATTCCCATGGTTTGCTCTGTGTGATTATCTGCAAGTACAATGACTTGTCTCATCTGAAGAGATCTAAAGCTACGGAAGTGTACATTGCTGTGTTTATCGCAATAAAGCACTAATAAAGATATTCTATAACAGCAATATAAAGTACAAATGTCTTAACAGTTCAAAATCCCAAAAAAAGAATATCATTGCTTAAATCTCCCTAAATGCTAGGATACAGTTATCAGTATCTCTTTTTAGTTCCACAAAATCTGAATCCAGGAATACAGAATTCCATCAAAAATCAACTCTAAGCCAAACAGTTTGCATGCACAATCATCCATACCATTTTAAATTACTTGATTCTGTAATTTTAAAAGGTGGAATTATTTTCAGGATGGAGCTTGAAGCTCAAGCCTTTCTCTGCCATGCCTCAAGGCCTACATACCTTCAAAACATGCATATTTAACATTTATCGCTGAACTTCTACATTTTCTTTACCCAGCTGAGTCAAACTGATCTTGTTTGCACTGAATCAGTCTATAGTAGATTGCCAAGTCTTTACAATGCAGCAACAATATCTGGAGAACATGAAGATTTCAGAACATTACATTTCAGAAATTTACACAAGTATCTTCTACAAACAGAAAAATTATATTTAGACGAAAGAATTTCTCCAGTTTTCTTACTGTTTACTTTCATTTGCTTACTTCTAATCCAGGAAAAAAGCACCTACAGTATTACCTTCATCACTGTAATCTGCCAACAGTTGTGTAGTTAATAAACTTCTGCTTACTAGCAATTAACCTACCTTAAAGAACAAACTTGAGACATGAGTGCAAAACACGATCAATTTTTCCATTTTTGAGAAATAAGCCAGTTACTGCAAATAAAACATTGTGACAAGGCAGAGCCAAAATGGAAGGTGCATGCTTTACTGTTTAGCTAATGCTTTTATATCTAGCACCTCAACACTAAAATATTTATCTTTCAAAAATAAAAGACTGAGGACCGGGACTGGATGTATTTTCATAATCATGTAAGTCAAGCCCATGTTGCTGCCAGAATGGGTGGTTTCACCTTCTTCCTCTTCCCACCTGACACTTTCCAACCATTCTTGTTCTTACACTAACATGCAAATGGGCAAACAGTCAGTCTAATTAGGGAGGAAATGGGCTGCAAGAATAACAGTGGCATTCAGGCAGATCAGCTATTTCAGTTTAGGCTGATTATGCACCTCTGTATGTTCTAATGCCAACATTAGACTTCGATACCAGCTTTAATCAATGGTGAAACCATCCTCCTAGCCCACATACAAAGTCTTTGAAAAACACAAACTACTGAGCGTCGTGCTCCATTTCTTGGTCAATTGCTGCACTACACTCCCTCCATGGTTCTTGTTGATGAAATTTTTTGACAGGGCTGAAGCCTGTGTTCATAAGAGGAAAAAATAATCTTTGTACAAACTAAAAAAACTTGTAGTTAGTAAGCAAGATTTTTGTTTCTAATCACAAATGCTTACAGTGTTTTTGAAGCCAAAAAGAAATTAAATAATAATTTGAAACCAATATAAAAATGAGTTTCCCAGTAAGTAGGGCAAACTTCTAACTTTTTACTCTAAGACTTAAATAGAATTTCACTCCAAATGCAGTTTCTTTTATATTCTTTTCAACTTAAATTTTCACAAAATTTTGTTTGTCCTCCCAATAAGAGGTCACCTAGTCTTTAGAGAAACAGCTTATTAGAATCTTGTATTATAACTGTGAAGCAACAAATAATGAAGCATCTTGAATCCTGTCATATATATGTCTTTACCAAATGGCATACCTGACAAAGAACTGGCCAAACTACCTCTTCGTAGCTTGCAGTCATCTTGACTTAACTGACGATGAAGCTTGGTTTTCCCAGTTGATGCAAAGATGTCAGGATTGCTGAGCTTCCTGACACGTAAGGGAGCAGGCTCTGTTACTATCTCCTGCAGAAAGAAAAAACAGCCAAGAACAGAAATTTAAGGATCAGCTTCCTGAAACACACAATCTCCCAAGCGTAAATGAGACTGCTAAAAAAAACCCCAAACCACAAAACAAAACCCACAACAAACATACCGACACACACCAAATATGAAAACCAACCAAACCCACACATACTTCAAATTGTAGAAACTCCTCTTTTGTGCCACACACCTGCATGGAAAGCACATTGCAAGATCCCAGCCAAATACAGCCCTTGAACACTACTGCTGTAAGATGTATCTTTAACAATAGTCAGAAAAAGGAAATTACTACTGCTACAGCAGTTATTTGCTCTTATAAGAAGTAGGAAAGGAGGCCACTGAAAGATCAGGCTTAGCTTTGTTTCAAGGTATGTCTCGCTAAAGCAGAGTATTTTCTCCCAATTTCTTGAATATTTGTTCCATCCAATCAGTAACATGTATAAAAAAACCTGTTACAATAATTAACTGCAACTCAAAACTCCTATTGTAAGTTACAGCTCTACTGTGAGACCATATGTAAAACTAAATAATAATTAGGATAGAGATCATCCTTTGTGAAATGTCTGTGTTATTTCCATCAACATAACTAGACAGGTATTTGTCAGAAACACTCCCACACATGTAAATTCCTTGCACAGACTACAGCAAACTTTCAATCAAATTAGCAGTAGGCAGAACAATGGCAACAACAACCACAGTGCTTTCCTCATGCATTTAATAAATCTGGAGGTGTTAAACTCTCATTTCACACCCAAAGAATTACCAGCATAGCTATCATGCACTGATCTGAAGATAATGTGATGCCTTCCATTACAGCATATACAGATGAACATGGTCAAGTTCTTCCTTGCAGTACTGCAACACATTCCACATGTCTTAATGAATTGCTCCATTTTATTCCAAATGCATCTCATTAGCTATACAGCACTTTGAGCTATGCTTATCCTCATAAAATCTCATCCGAGGCAGAAAACAAACTGAAGAAAACATTTTCCCTGCATGATACATCACCACATGGTGTAATATAGTTTTAGATCATGCTTACATCAAAAATTAATGTACCAGTGGCAGGCTTTAATTAAAATTTGCAGATTTCAGTCCAAATCTATTTCTGAAGTCATAAATCCAAATCTATTCAGTCTCCAGTGTTATGCCTCAAACTGTCAAATCCAGACCAGGCCTATGCACTATAAACTTCAAGGTGGGGTTTGGTGTTTTTTTGGGGGGAGGGGATAGGAAGAGAAGGAAGGAAAGAAGACATCAGTAAAGTGGGTTTACATGAACATCTGGATATGAAATGGAATCCTCACCTAGCTCTCAGTGACTCATTCTCAGCTGTTCTTAGACCTGATCTCCTTTAAACCATTAGTTCTTTTGGCACCTCATAATAGTAAATGTCTGTCATTTGTTTGAGGGACAGGAATGCCTTACTGTGCATCACCTTTGTGGTACACCTTTCACAGGTTAAAAGGTAAGGTGCCAGTACAGGTTTTTTTTCTGGTGTCTAGTTAAGCACTCGATCACTGCACTAAGGGAGGCCTGGGTAACTCAGAGCAGGTCAGCTCACTGATGCAGTTTATCTCACTGCTGCAAACAGTTGGTACAAGAATGGGGAGAAGCACAGAAATGAGTGACCTGGGTAAAGAAAACAGCTTGAACTGAAAACTGCTTTACTCTTCAGTTTCACATGCACATCTTGGAGCAAAGAACCTCACATTTTCATTTGCCTCTAACCTCTTCCATTAAGGTACTGAAGATCGTCATTTCCAGCAGCTTATACTTCTGGTTTTCTGTCTCTCAGATTGCTGAAAAGACATCTCACCCACTTTCTGTTTGTACTTAGGAGTAAGCCAAGTAATTTTAAATTGTGACATTAGCACTCCACCTGCATGCCTCAAAGCTGCAGTGGCCAGAGGCAGAAAGTTTTTGTTGCTTCTATTTAGGATAACAGAATATGGTTACAGATGTATATGCATCTATGAGTAGGCCTGCAGAAATATATATACACACTCTTCATATGGCCTGTCCTAAATGCCTGCAAAATCTAAAATCCATTATGTATTTCCCATATCACGTGGCTGTACAAAATTACCATACCTCAAAAAAAGCCACTCCAGGTTACAAACGAAGTAGTTACCCAAGCCTACCCTCCACTCTATCATGCTTCAATTCTAACAAATTCCCATCATCCTTCAATACCCTCCTACTCCCCTGAAGCTAGTCATAACTGTTGAAACTCTCTGCACAAGAGACACTGGGGGTGATCCCCATAGACCATGCACTGCCCACTTACACAAATGCCTAGACAAGCCATTGCAGTGGTTCTCTCATTTTCAGCAGCACGCTTTGGTCCCTTTAGGAAGGCAAAGCACAGTCCTGTTCATCAGGCTGATGAAGAAACTGCAGTTGCTCTTCCACCACATTCAGCTGAGTTAGGGCAAGGGGAGGAATCACAGAATCACCAAATTATCGAGGCTGGAAAAGACCTCCAAGATCATCAAGCTCAGCCTATGACCTAACATCACCACAACCTAGATCATGGTACTAAGTGCCACATCTAGTCTTCTTAAACATCACCAGGGATGGAAACTCCACCACCTCCCTGGAAGGTTCCACAGAAGCTAGTGCCAGTACAAATGGTGCTGTCCTGTCCACCCAGCTGCTGCCCATCCTTACCCAAGTATATCTGTACTCATCACAGAATACACACCCTACTTAAACTGTGGCTTTGGGGCACTTTTTACATCCTGTTCTGCTGAAACAGCACAAAAGCCAGAAAGGAAAATACGAAAAGAGAAACAGGTTTAAGTCTACATGGAACTACCTCAAATGTTACTTCACTTCCACAAACATCTTACATGTTAATGATTTAATGCGATAATTTTAGCTTAAAAGGTACATTTTGCCTCACTACAAATGTGTAATAAATCTAGTCATTTTACTCTAAATCAACAACTTTAACATCCAAATACTCAAAAGGAATAAAATTCAGCACATGCAAATAGAAGATGTTCTCTTTGATCAAGAGAATTCCTTTTCCTGAAAAAATAAATCTGCAAAACAATACTGTACAAAAAAAATTGAAGATTACTGTACTAATAAGAATACCTAGCAACCGTTAAAATTAACATTTCAAGATTAGCATGAAGTGTTCCAACTGGGACTACTTTGCTTGTTCAAGGTTTTGGCATTATTTGATAGTGGGTTTGGATTTATGGTGTTTTCCCTGAAGCGCACATTCACCTCTCCTCCAAGACACAGAGAAGTATCACCCAGCTTGCTTAGTAAACTGCAGCTACAAAAAGAAAGTAGTAAGGAAATACAGTAAAATCAGAAACACAAATGCAGAAACTACTTGTAACATGACTTGGAGTATTTTACATTTCTTTTTCTCCATTCAAAATACTGGCATTCACAGACTGTACTAACAAAAGAATGTGCCCACTTCCCTACTTTCCCTTTTCCATCAGTAAAAATAATTACAAATTCTTTGCAATTCTTCTTGAGTTGCAGTACACAAGATTTTTAGATCTGACAGCATCTAAATCAAAAGTAAGGCTCCAATCATAGGAGCACATGGGCATCAACAACAAAGAGCATACCTACTTCTACCATAACATCCACTCAGATCCTGCCTACACACACCTTTCAGGTAAATCCAACAGTATATGCTACTTTCTATGGTCTCCAATCATTGTTCCATACACATTTCTTCAGCAGCCAGCCGCAGTTTAAGCGGCTCCTCCCCACCAGGACTTGTAAAACAAAGATATGAAAAGAACACTAGAAAGGTAGCAGCTTCCCACCCTCCAAGAATCTGTGCTGTCTTCTGTCAGCTTTACACATACTGAAAATTCCCCATAAGCTCTATTTTTGTTAAGCACATTAACCACTTGTGCAATATTCAGAAGACTACGTAGCTGTTGAATGTTTTGAAGAAAGAGACCACCATCACACTCGGCAGGTTTATATATTGGTAAACTATATGTTCGAGGTTGGTTTTTCCCAAATGTTCTGGCACTCTACTTTGTTTTAAAAACCGCTAAGTACAACACAGCCAGTTTAAAATTTCATCTTCTAAGAGCTATGTCTATAGTGTCAGCAAAACAATGAAGAGGGAAAGTTTTGACAATAGTTGTCTTTTGTAAGACTGCAATTCATTTCACTCATCCATCAAATCCCAGGTTTAATACTGCATTCATAGACAAACTACACGGAAATAGCAGTGGTTTGTGTTACCACTTCCAAGGGAATATCACAGGAATCGATGTGCCCTTGCCCTAAAGCAAGATGCAATACAAAGGGCAGAAAAATCTTATGCAACATTCCAAATCAATGGATTAAAAAAAACCACCACAGTGACAAAAGCAGGATTTTGCTTACAACTTTCAAATTACTAAGTTATGCTACGAGAGCAAATGGTGGGAGAATAGATTCGGTAACACTGCTCCTGTCATTTTAAGGACTCCATTTCTACTTTTGAAAAGAAAAAAAAAAATCTTGATTCTTTAGAAATGAAACTATTAGTAAGCACATGACAAACACTTCACTCACACAGTATAAAAAGGACCCCAGCCTCTCTAATTTCTTTTCAAAGGAAAAAAAAATTTCTTAATTTACTTCTGTGGCTTTTGCCACAAGCTAAAGAACGGGCTCAGACAACGGAGTCCTGAACAGCTTGGGCTGAAGGCAAATGTCACACAAACAAATCTTGATTTGCTACACAAACATTATTCCTATCAGTTTCTTTAAAGGTTCGCTCACATAACTCGAAACACTAGAATATGAAGAATAGCAAAGGCTCTACATGAACAGTGAGGGGCTCTGCATTTTCCAGCTCAATCACTTAGCACACTTTCACAGAAACAGCTGAAATGGTTGTGGCACTGTAAATACATATAAAGTCTCTTTCTCTGTCCTGAAATCCCACAATAGAGCTTATTACAATAGCAAAACTGAAAACCAGACAGATTGCAACAACAGCTGCAGAAAAAAGACAAGAAACTAAATATGCAGTCTGATATGTAAAATGCCACTAACACCTCACATTCACACCCTTATCTGGTAATTTCAAAATACACCTACCAGGAACTTTATCAATCATCTATTCCCCTCCATGGCACAGCAGAAGTCTCTCAAACAATTCAAGCAAGAAATACAAGAACAAGCACATTCACAACTGCAAGAATTTTCAGCAGCATTCTTTTGTTTTCTTAACTTTCAACTAATGGTGCTACAAGAGAGTAACACAGCAAATATCCTTGATCTACAAACAGCAGGTGAATAATGAAAGTGCAGATGCACATCAGAGTATTTCCGTGAACCATCAGATGAAGCACCACACAGGCAGGGAGACTGGTATATCAGCAACTAATGACTGTCAGGAGAAAAAACTCAATACCTGACTTTATGGCCTACATTTAATAGATCACACAAAGGAGCATTTCCTTACAACTACTAACTTAATTTTTTTTTCCTAGAAATCTCTGTAAGTTAAATTACTTCACTGTGACTAACACCTATTCAAATCTGCAGGTCAAAACATGTTAAGTCTGAAGAAAAAGTCTATTAAAATGTTCTATATGAACAAAATTAACTCTTTTCTTTTAAGCCTAATAAGCACAACAACCTATGGTCACCTGGAAATTAATTCTAGAAACCTACTCTTACTTTAAATATAATAAATTGACACAGAATACATTAGACAGTACCCTACTTTATGAGGAAGGTAATCAATGAGCAGTGCAACTCAAGGATAATTTTACTCTGATTTTTTCCAATCAGAATTAGTCAACACTGAAAGCTGTATTTTCTGTTTTTCAATACAGTACTGTATGTCCTTGTGTTGAGATAGCGTGCACACATCTGAGACGCATTCTTTTCATTCTCAGCCTTTCCTCATCACTGGATATAATTCATGAACATACTCTCAACAAAAGAGAAATCTGATCCCGTTATTAGGTTTGCTCTTCTGTACTTTAAAATACACTGAAAAACAAAATTAAAAGCCTAGAGCACAGATCACTAAACAAATATGTATAGCAGCAATTAACACAATGGAATCATAGTATTTATGCTTTAGTACTTAGCAGTTAAATTTGCCTTAACTTTCTTGCCCGGGCATGATATATTGGGGGAAGAGAGACAGCAGTTTACCAAGACATTGAGGTGAGCCCAAATGTGACCAAAATTGCAGGCTGAGTAAAAACTTGCAACCAAGACTCCTCTCAACTTTATCTGCATAACTCATGAACTTGCCAGCGGCATCCTGAAAAATGTCAGAGACAGCAAAATTGAGGAAAACTACATTAAAACAACATAGCCTCTTAGCGACTATAATATACTGGTTTACAACATCAAAAAAAGATTTACAAAGTACACTACGTTATATAAGTGTCAGTATTTTAAAGGCAAAATAGTACTACTTCTCATTTTTCCTCTAATAGATTTATTTGAAGAATGTTGCAATCAATCCCAACAGTCCCACAAAGGGAAGTACATAAACTTAACACAGCATCAATAGTAAGTGTTCAAAAGGGCTGGTAAGCTGAGCATTATCACCACTGTGGTGTTCTCAATAGTTACGCACTGAAACACGCGTACATTTACAAAACAAATTTAAATTTTTCTTTAAAAAAAAGTAATCTCACAATAAAAAAAAAATGCTTCTGGAAAGACACAGTATCAGGAACCTACACCATGAGATACAACCTCCTCATCTTGTTCTTTCAACAAAGATTTCTCTTCAGGAAAACAGCTCCAAGATGCATTTGATTAGAAGCCTTAATGCTGTTTCAGTAGGAAGCTGAAGTTGTTAACTTGTTGCCAAGTGTTCCCAGCTGCAGGAACACATTAAATAGCTTTTCAAAAAGCAAAAATAAATATTTACAACTATGTACATTATTATCCTCTTTCTGAGGATCATTGAGATGCAGAATCGTTTTATTCCTAAATGAAACCACAACCTGGAAGACACAGTAATTTATAATTAAGTGGTATTGCCTTCAATGTTTGGTACCTGTATGAACACACAAGTATCACTACAATGGTTTACTAAGCAAAGTCTTAGATCACACTTCAGAATCTCACAACTAAGAGAGAAAGGGTAGTCTAACTCCTGAATTCAGCTTGTAAATGCCTAAAGCAAAAAGAATTTCATCCACCATCTGTATCAAACTTCACAGAGGTTCAAAAAACACACTATCAGTATATCAAGACTCAAAACCCCACTACGCACTTGCTAGTTATATCTGAAAACAAAACCAGTCTGAACAAAGACGCTGCACATTAGAGGCCACATCGTTCCTTTATCAACAGTATTACTTCAAACATGAAAAGGTTGTACAAAGCAAGAACATTACCTTCTAGAGAGATTTTTTTAAAAGTGAACTCTAACATATCATCTGTACATTAGAATCCTGTCTGTTGTAAGGATTAAAAGAATTATGACATCCAAAAAGTGATTTCTAATAAAATTCAGTTTTTTAAGATATCAACAACACCATCCCTCTCATCCATTAACTCAGAAGATGTGCCAAGTATTTGAAGTGTCCCCAACACTACTGACTAGCATCAATGCCTAGGAAGCTACAGAGAACTTGCAGTAACAAATACTCATTTATCTTGTATATTCTTGTCTATTAGATGTTATATAGTCAAAGAGAGATGCAAGTTTAGTTTTACTAGAAACTATATTCTACAGTATCAACAATGTCTTCTCTTCTACCAGTTTCTTACAGATTTATTCATATAAGACAGAAAACACTGAATTTAACACCTTTTATTACAATTACGGTGTAAGAAAGACTAGAATGGGAACTGCTTAAGGAACCAGGCAAGAAGCAGAAACACAGCTGTATCTTAAGCTGTACATGTGAATAGACCTATGATTTCATATTGGCTACAGAACAAGGAGAATTAGCAGAAAATTTTGCAGCTGCACAGAAAGCAAAGTATGAAACAAATCCTCTCTAACCATGATACATTTTGCTGAGGATACTTTTAAGTATCATAGCTATGACCTCAACAGAACCATTTATACTTAGGGATTAGTGGAAAAATAAAATCTAACAAGGCACAATAGACAGATAAGAACAGTATTTAGTCATCCACATGATGAAGAAAGATCAAGATATGTTTTAATATGGTGTTATCACCACTGAAGAAAATTATTTGCAGCAAAAAACTTAAATACGTTTGTTTGTGACTGCACAAGTTCCAAATCATTTGGCATCAATATTTCTGTCTCCATGAACTGTCACAGAATGTTAGGGATTGGAAGGGACCTGGAAAATCATCCAGTCCAATCACCCTGCCAGAGCAGGATCACCCAGATCAAGTCACGCAGGAACTTCTCCAGAGAAGGAGACTCCACAACCCCCCTGGGTAGCCTGTTCCAGTGCTCTGCCATCCTTACTGTGAAGAAGTTCCTTCTCATATTTATGTGGAACCTCCTGTGTTCCAGCTCACACCCACTGGCCCTTGTCCTATCATTAGATGACACTGAGCAGAGCCTCGCTCCATCCTCCTGACACCGGCACTTTTCCATATTTCTCAACATTAATGAGGTCAACCTTCAGTCTTCTTTTTTCCAAGCTCAAGAGTCCCAGCACCCTCAGCCTGTCCTCATAAAGCAGATGTTCCACTCCATTATCTTTGTTGCTCTGCCCTGGATTGTCTCAAACAGTTCTGTGTCCTTCTTGAACTGAGTGGCCCAGAACTGGACACTATTCCAGATATGGTCACACAGCAGCGCAGAGTAGAGGGGGAGGAGAACCTCTCTCGATCTATTTCTGATCCACCCCAGGATACCATTGGCCTTCTTGGCCACAAGGGCACATTACTGGCTCATCATCTTGTTTCCTGCCACAAAGTGATAAACATATCAACGCACAGCAAAAATAAATACTTATGCAAATTTCCATCAAATTCAGTAGCAGATCTGCACATATGAAATTGGTTAAAAAAGTAAACCACAAAATAATTTTATTGCAATACTGGGAACAAAATTATCAATGGCTTTAGATCTAAAGGAAACGAAGTTAACCTTTGGAAACACAAACAAAGCTTAATCCTTAGCTTTTCTTAAAAGAAATCACAGAAAATGGCAGACAAATATTTAACTTATTCACAGTCTTTATCAATGTCTGTAAAAAGAAGTGGAGTCTCTACAGTCTAGCACAAAAGATGCTTCTCACCACAATAATAAGAGTTGAATCCGAAAGAAACAAGTCACATTTTTTCAAGGACAAGTCATGTATTTCTTCCCTTCTGCTTGACAACAAAAACAATGCCTAACTGTTAGATTTATAAACATCACCCCCCTCAAGCTCAAACTGAATGGCTACAGTCAGCAGACACTTTTGCTAAAGTATGTGCTAAACTGGCAAAACAATACTGCAAACTTTCTCCTCTGTCCTAAAAACAAGGAGCAATGTAAAGATCAAAGAACATAAAAACAATTAACTGAATGTACAACTTCAAGGGCCACAGCATCTTAGCACCATCTCTGCACTGCACAGGCCCACTTTAAGTCATTTAATAAAACAGTGAAAGACATAATGAATGCTGAAGTCACTGCATCCATCTATGACTGAATATTTATATATCCTATATGCCTACAGTTATATGCTATATTAACTATAAAACTCATATACAAGCTTCCCTCTAAAGGAAAGTGACTCTAGCTTGTTTATTTGTACTCGTCTGATGTTCTGGTGCTGTCCAGAACACTTAACATCAGTCCTAACCATTTCATTTCCTTTTCCTAAGGCAATAAATGTGATTTTTATGATACTAAAGCAAAGGCATGACTTTTTTTTCATGGAATGAAAAGACTCGATGTGGCACTTAGTGCCATGTTCTAGGTTGTGGAGGTTAAGTCATAGGCTGGACTTGATGATCTTAGAGGTCTTTTCCAGCCTCAATAATTCTGTGATTCTGTGCAAGAGCATAATTCTGTTTTTCACGGAAGTAACAGACCTCTGTTAACTCTAGATCAATTCCAAAGAGCAAAAAACCGACAAACTTGACAGTTAGATTTATTTTATTATCGGTGGGTTTTCAGACTTGAATGCACTTAAATGTGTATTTACTTGTGACAGATTACCAGTTTTGGAGTTCATGGAACCTAAGCTGTAAGTTAGATAATACACTATCACAAAAAACACAGATTAGGAGAAGAACAAGTTAAAAAAGTAAATCATGCTTTGAAGGTTACAGACCAACTTCACTACAAACTAGACAAGACCTTCAGATCTTCCTACTACAGTGAGACACCACAAAGCATCAGTTTTTTACAACCAAAAGTGACATTTACCAAGACATGAAAATAACAAAGGCATTTTCCTAACCTGAAACAGATTTTTCTACTTCCTTGCAAAAAAGGAAGTAGAAAACACAAAAGGAAGTAGATCACACAAAAAAAATGGTGTGATCATGGACTCGACTCATTCCTCCAAAGAGCAGCACTTTCACCAGACTTCAACTAGCACTATATCACTACGGAACTTCTTATAAGCACCAAAATTCTGTTTGCTTATGGAGCACTGAGGCAGCTCAGGCAATTAAAATAACCCACTAGATAAAGATTTGCCTCTAGTTCTAGAGACACTACGATCCACCTTGACAGGCAAGACACAATTCACATTCTTATGCTTCAAGAAGGCCTATAAGCTTGCTCAAGAAGTAAACCAACTTCTAGACAAAGCCAGGAAGATGGACCATTTCTTCAGCTCAATGAGCAATTCCTTGATTTCCCAAAGCACAGAGTACTGTTATCCTCAAGTGTTCTGTCAAAAGTACTAAGTAGCAGCAGTTTTTCCCTTCAAACTCATGACTGATCAGCATTCTGAAGGTAGCAGTCCCACAACAAATCCAGCCACTTCTGAGAGAAGACTTCTCTTAGTTCCTTTACCTCTAATAGTTCTTTTGGACAAATACTGGACACTGTGGAGCACAGATGCAAATAATCAGCAACATGAACACCTATTAACTCAATCTCACCACTGCCTGATCAGCTATTCCAATACACAATATATGAAGTTTATGTGACTAATACAAAGTAATAATATCTTTACATTATTTTCTTAACTTGTGATAGAAAATTGAAAACTCACACAGATGAGCTGAATCATCTAAGCCGCTGTTACATTGGCTACCCACTTACTGATTCACACAAATTGATTTAAATAAATTAGGTTTTTCCATTAATACTCAGCTTAAAGGGCTGTGATGTTTATTTGGTATCAGGCCAGACAAATGCCATATGCCCTTTGGCATATTTTGCTATTATCTAAGGAGCCTACTGTAGAACTGGTCACTTGATCCTATGTCCCTTTTGTCTGTTTCTAGATGAGTCTCTTGGGCCAATTCTCATATTATCTAACAAGAATATTGCAGAACTGATCACTTGACTAATCCACTTGGCCTGCTTTTAGATGAGTCTTTTCTTCAGTCACCTTCCCCACCCTCTGATACTTCTAAACATTAGTATGATCACACAAACTCAGACTGACATGTTGCCAGTAGCTGTCATTGCTGCCCAACCAAAATACAGAAAGGAAAAACTATGGCTAATGAAAAAGTGAAGCAGGAATATCTCTAGTGTCAACAAGAATCATCTTATGGAAGGCAGCAAGACATACCTACAGGACATTTAGAAAGATTGATTCTTTCTGGCCCTGTAGGAAACAGGTCCTTCCACAGCTATGCTCTGGCTTTTCCACAGAGAAGCAATTAACTCTGAGGATGAGTGAGAACATCTGTCAGCCAACTATGCACTCTGAACCCTGGTCATCGTATTGGAAGCTTTACCAGGCTAGAACTTGGCAACATCTTATACACAAAAAAAAGCATCCCACACTTAGTTTTGGCTCTGTCCCTGAAATGAGAAAAAGACCTAGACAGCAACAAGAAAAAGGAGATGGGAAAAGGAAGTTGGGGGCTACAAACAGTAACAGCGTTTTTAACGTCAAGTCACATCCACGGCTCAACATGTATAAGGCTTTGTCAATGTTTTCTTCAAGATTTTCTTTGGCTTCCTTGATGAAATAGGCACAAGGCAAGATTAATCTAAAATCAGTTCTAAACATTAATATCCTGAAACAAATAACTACAAGTATTTACGTAAACAAATGGTTCTTGATCTAGAACTCAGCAGCACTCTGTCCCTCCTTTGTTAAGAAGGGGTAGTGATGCTTATGGAACATATTTAATCTGTATTTGCTTTCATGGCATTTTTAAAGTAAGTATTGCAAAACTACACTTCATTACAAATACAATCTCAATTGCCAGTGATATGTCCATTTCATTCTGTTTATCTACTCGAAATCTGGAAAGAAACTTTCATCTTCCTTAGACTGTTTCATCCAAGCCTGTAGATTTGTTATCAAGTTAGAAGAAACACTTTTCAAAGTTGTGAGTAGTGAATCATAGGGTCCATGGTTAGGAGAGCAAAACAGGAGCTGTGACAGAGCTCTGTTCAGCAGCCTGAGAGACAGAGGTGTAGAGAAAGCTCAGAAACAAAATGCCAATGCAACTCCAAAAGCTTGCTTCTCCACCTATCAAACAAAAGGGAAGACTCGTGGTAGAAATAACCAAAGACCACCAAACTGATATGCACACAGCTCATCACAACAGAATAGTTGTGATTTAATAGCACTGATGGCACCTAGAGGGAAAAAAAAAAAAAAGAGAGAAAACACTTCTTATATGTGAAGCACAGAAATTGTGATTTGGAGTAAAAGATCTCTTCAACTCCCAGGCTTGCCACGCAGCAAGGAAATCATGGTAAGAACTACTTTGCAGCTGTGGAGGCAAAACAAATCTGACCAGAACTCTGGGATTTGGCCAGTTTTTCCCTGCTGGTTACTGACTGCTTTCCAAAAAAAATTAACAGGGTGAGAAGTCAGTGGAAAGGATCTTTTGCTGTGCCTTTTTTCCAACAAAACAAAAAGAATCAAAATGTAAAGAGTATGAAAAGGGGGATATGCTTTCTAAGTAGTCTTGGACCAACCTACACAATGTCCTGGACACAGGGAATAGAAATATCCACACAGGCACACTGTTACAAAACACACTGTCCCTATGACACACCCAACTGTGGCAACGCAATCCTCGAAACTGTAAAAATAAGTATCAAACAGTAGTAGAAAGTAACCTCATCTGCGATCACACCATTCCACGATGCCACCAGAAAACTATCTGGTTTTGGTGCACACACATACACAAGCTCCCCAAGAACAACCAGGGCAAAAAGCACAAACTGCAGAACAAGTCCGTTTTATGAAGTAAGAGAACTCAAATGTCTCCAGTTCCAACTGAAGATAAATTTTATATTTTGAATGCTTGTACATGAAAAAGACATCACATAATAGAGAATTTTTACTGTCTGTGCTAGCATAGGCATATTCCACAGCTGAAAGTTGGACATTAGACAAAACAAGCCATGAAACAAGATGTGGTTTGGTTTCATAACAGTGGGACTAATTAAACATTGGCAAAACTTTCCAATAGAGGTGACAGACACATCATGATCTAAGGCTAAGATAAAACCAATTTCTAAGAGAGATTGTTTATCTTTCAGGAAACCTCCACAGCCTGCGCTTGTGGAGAAATCACACTGACGAATCATAGCAGCCCGTTCTGTCTTTGAGATCTACGTTTGGAAGACATGGAAATGGAAAGGAATACTTTTCGTTACTCTCTGACACATTGTGGCACTACAACTCCAAACCAGACTAATAGTTAAATGCTTTGATTGTGAAGTCAGTGACCTTGTTCAAGGCTCAGGAAATACCTTCTATCCAATGCAGAAATGACAAAATGCACTGCCCAGAAACACAAAGATCTCCCTTCTTCAGGTACATCAAGATTTACAGCTGGAGACAGTCTACTGCACTGACTGCTCGACAGAACAGGCTCCCTCACCACAAAACTCACCAGCAGTTTTCAGTCTTTCTCAGTATTACTTGTGGAGCTTGCCTGTTGACATGAGCTGAACAGTCCCCATACAAAGAACACACACACCACAGAGGAGCCTCCAGGTTTAGCAATGTTTCTGTCCAACTGTTCATCAACAGCAGCCAAGTTAAACTTTGTAGAAGACAAAGCATCCATCTAACCCAAAATCCCACCTCTACAACTTACAGTCCCTCTACCAGCCCTGTGAACTGATTCCTGAGGTTCTGCTACCATTTTCCCCTTAAACTATTATCTTACAAAATCACAAAGTCATGGAATCTACTCGTAAATCTTCCACTGGCCCTGGCCACTCACAGCAAGAGAAGGAAGCGTCAACAAAATGAGACTAAAATGCTGATGAGCTCCTGTTCCTCCATCCCGCCACATGTCTACGTAAAGCACCACTGGGCAGCATCCACTAGTTCCCTGGATGCCTGTAGAGCTGAGAATGCTCTTCAGCAATACTCAGCACTCAGTATCCTCTATTTTCACTCTTGTGACACCCAATGTTCATTCCCCTAGTTCCTCCACAATGCTTCAGCTTTCCTCATATTTATTATGCCCCTGCTTTCCAAGGCAGACAGGACTTAGACTTGTGGCTGCAGTCATCCTACTTAATAAGATTCACTAGATCCCTCTTCCTTTGAGCGGTTTTTACACCATTACATCCTTTGACTAAATAACCAAAATCATGCATGCATTAGTTTTTCTGTGAAGATCCAACTCTTTTAAGCCTGACTCATAGCTTAGTACTAGAGAAAATTCAGCTGCTGATTGCCATCTACTCTCTACATACTCAACCATGGACTTGTATACCTACATTGTAACTGCTTAAAGTCATATCCTCCAAGGAATGAAGAATCTTTTCTGAGACCTTTGACCTTTGTCTTCTACCTGAAGTAGGAAGTGCTCATAAAAGCACCTCTGACCAGTCTGCGCTATGATTCATGTAGGATCTTTCACAATAAATATCATACTCAGACTCTCAAACTAATGATATAAGCACAAATTGAAAACAATCTAATGCTTGTAACATGCCTGTGGATAAATAACAATAACTTCCACCTCAACTTTCCATTCTTCTCCTTCAGGCTGACGCAGCAAACATACAATGATAAAGCTGATACTTTATAGAAAGCATGCCCTCACTCAATGAAATTAAGCTATCACAGGACAAAAAGGACAATTCAACTCTGAATTAATGACAGGTTAACAGATAGGAAGTGGGAAGTTGAAAGACCTTTTTCCCAAAAAAGAAGGATCACCAGTGGAGTCCCCAATAGATCTAAGATCAACAGCTTTAACGTATCGAAGCAAAATCTAGGTAAGAAGCTTAATGTAACAAAGTTTGCTGACACAACTAATTCAAGTTTGTAAAAGTCATGGCCAGAGACCCAAAGTCCTTAATGATACTGTTCAGGCTAGCTGTAAAATTGTAGGTAAGATTAAATCTAGATGAATGTATAAGTATTTGTAATTAAATACACAATGACAAAGAGTGAACTAGGTATTAGCACTTTAAAGAGTGATTTGTGGAGTTAGCTCTACAGAATTGCCAACCCAGTTCTTAAAAATCATCAAGAAAAAGTCTAATGCACTATGTAAGTTTATAGAGTGTGATACACTGAAATACTGTAGCCAGTTCTGGTTATTGTTCTCCAACACTGTTCCTCTGATCCCTGCATCATCATCATCATCTC
Source organism: Rhinopomastus cyanomelas (assembly GCA_013400115.1). Lineage (NCBI taxonomy): Eukaryota > Metazoa > Chordata > Aves > Bucerotiformes > Rhinopomastidae > Rhinopomastus > Rhinopomastus cyanomelas. The sequence goes on along the minus strand of VXBP01000837.1, from coordinate 625,135 downwards.
TCTCCAAGCAAGACCAGAACTGCAAAAGGTGCAAAGAAAACAGCAAGGTCAGTGAACGTGAAAGCCATTTCTTCCTAAAGTGAAGATTATCTTATGGAAAAACCACAAGAAAGGGGCAGTAAATAGAACAACAAGTTACCAAGTGGCAAACCACACAAAATAATGTTCAACACTTCTTGAATTTACAAGCAAGGCATGAAACAAGCAGGTAGCATGATCAAAAACAAAGTGGTTTTTCCACACAAAAAGTGTTTAAGCCTTACAACACTCAGGTACAGGATGCTGTGGATGCTACAAGTATACATCAGTTCAAACACTGACTGGACAAATTCATAGAAGAAAAAACTCACTGGGGGCATTAAAACCAAATACCACCTCTAGTTCCGGAAACCTATGAGCCACAAATTACTGGAGGCTGAGAGAGGTATTTCCTCAGTATACACTATCCTCTTCTCCAAGAATCTGCTTTTGGCAGCTGAGGGGCAGGATACCGGGCTAGAGGGATCTTTAATGTGACCAAGTACAGTCATTTATATGTTCTTACATAACTCATAAAAAAGTGAGAACATTAATCACAGGTACATGTCAGAACTATAAGCACAGCACATTAACAGACCAGATTTTCACAAGCCTAAAGGTCAGCACAGTGATTAACTACTACAGTCACAGTTTGATAAGTACTTTTTCCAGCTTTAGAGTAGCTTAGTCTCCCCAAGCCACAAACTCATGCAAATGTATGGTGAACAAACTGTGAAGTTTGACCTCTATTCAGAATGGTTCCCAGCAGCTGTGCATGCCATCGCACTGGTACAGCTCAGGGCTCAGTACAGGCCTGGAAACAACAGGACTGCCTAAACCAGATGTGGCCCTAAAGAAAGTATTTCTCAAGCCACAAACTGCACTAGTGGAAATGAGTATCGTAGAGTCTACCTCAGCTCAGAAAGTTCTTTCCACCACATCCACACTGTTAGTTCCTGATGTTTGAAGAAATACTAAGTTACAGATATTAAATGCAGAAACACTGAGTAGGCTTACTTCCTTCTTTATTAAATTTGCCCTACATACCTATTTATTTCAAGTTGCTTACCACAGTTATAAAACTTCCACCACCTTAAAAGACAGAAGAGAAAAAAGGACAACAGCTGCTTCTTTGAAGTTTGAGGAGCATCTTGCACAGGCTGAGTAAAGGTTTTCTTAATGTTAGCTGCAAAGACTCCTACAAATCACATCAACCTTAAACAGAGCACCCAAGCTAAAAGCAGGTTGGCAGCATCTCCCACTAAAAAGCCATGTGCACACATCTCAGAAACTGGCATTTCTGAATTTGCAGCCTTTTCTGTGTTGAGTGTCAATGTTGTTTTGGTGAAGATTCCCAAGCTTACATGGTCTGTGGCAAGTTCTGTACGCACCATTTATAAAAACTTTAGTTAACAACTACCAAGGAACAGAAATCATTTCCTCTAATTTCCATGTCAATATCACATACAGGATGTCAAAACAGTACAACAAACACTCTCCACCAAGTAGTATTGTAATGGTCATCGGAGAACAAATTAAGTCATCTCTTCTGCTTTTAGATTATGGTTTTTCCTAAATGAAGATACTTGTGTTCTTTTATTACTTCAGGAAGTGATAAGCATCAAAACCAGCAGCACTTCGTATCTCCGGACTTGAAAAGGTGCTAGAGAATAACACATAAAAAAATTGAGCCCTTGCAGAAGAGAGCTCTGTCTGATAAAAACGTATTCAAGAGATACCAGTCAAACACAAAAGGCAGGTCTCCTACCATTCAAGTGGAATGTAATGCAGCTTTTCTAGAAAACAAGTAAGAAATTCTTTTTAAAACATGAGTAAATCTGAGTAGCTACAACAACGATGCAAACTTAGGACACTTTTTTGACAAGCCTGAGAACCTGGTTTTTCACTTCAGTCATAAAAATGGCACAACACAGTAACGAATTTCTGCATTCTGGGAGTCTTCATACTCATGACACTTTCTCCTCTTCAAAAGAAAGAAAAAAACATAATTTGCCATCTAAATTTTTCAACTGCTAAGTCTCATCCGCTATTTTTCGCTCTTCTAAAACTAAGCATATCAAAACAACAGCCTATGTATTTTCAAATACCTGCAAAGATATTTACATTCATTAAATCATGCCTCACAGAATCATTTAGGTTTGAAAAGACCTTTCAAATTAAGTCCAACTATTAACCCAACTGTACCAAGCCCATGGATAACCCATGTCATATTTACATTACTTTTAAACACATCCAGAGATGGTACTTCAACCACCATTCTGGGCATCTCCTTCCAACACCTGATGACCCTTTCAATAAAGAAATTTTTCCTAAAGTCTAACCTAAATTCCCCCTGGAGCAACTTGAGGCCATTCCCTCTTCTCCTGTCACTTGTTACTTTCGAGAAGAGCCCAACACTCACCTCTCTACATCCTCCTTTCAGGTAGTTCTACACAACAATAAGGTCTCCCCTCAGCCTCCTTCAGACTAACCAGCTCCAGCTCCCTCAGACACTCTTCACAAGGTTTGTTCTCCAGACCCTTCATCAGCCTTGCTGCCCTTCTTTGGATCCGCTCCAGCACGTCAATGTCTTTTTTTTATTGAGGTACCAAAAACTGAACCCAGTGCTCGAACCGTGGCCTCACCACTTCCTGTGTTAAGACCAAAAAAATGCTGGAAAAGGAAGCATAAAGAACTCCACCATGAGGAGTGACCTACAGAAGGTTACTAGCAAAACACGTTCTGTAATTAATTCTAGCAAGCGTATAACGCAAACTAGATTTCACTGCATCCTCTTTCTCACCGGCAGCAGGACCATTGGCACCACGAGTCTCCCCACACTCACGCACTTGCTCACGCCACGCCGTCACCACTCACTGACACACCACTGCATCCAACCTTCCCTCTGCAGGGAGTTCCCACCTGAGGACGCGGAGCCGACCTGTGAGATGCTCGCAGAGCGGTTGGTCTCAGTCTGGCCGCCCCCTACCCCGAAGGCAGCACCTCCCTCACCCCTCGCTGACGCCCGGCCGGGCCCGCCGCCCACCTCAAACCCCGCGGCTGCGGCAGGGCGGGTCCCGCCACGCGGGGCGCGTCTCCATGCCAACGGCCGCCACCGGCCCCACAGGGTCCTACGGCCCCCACCCGCGCCCGGCTCCCCGCGCCAACTTTACCCTCTCCAGCGCCTCCCGGCCGGGCGCCCCCAAGGCCCTGCCGTCCTCAGGCTCCTTCCTGCCGCCGCCCCCCAGCAGAGCAGCTCTGCGCTCCACCGCGCTGCCGGACACCGCCCGGGAGGGCTCCCTTCGTGGCGGCGGCGACGGCGCCGCCGCTTTGTCCCCCCGGGAGCGGCCCTTCCTCATCGCGGCAGCTTCTCCTCAGCAGCAGCGGCGGCGGCGACGGCGGCCACGGCACAACCTGAGTCCCCGCAGCGCGGAGCCGGCCAT